>JBBMKC010073314.1:0-17253 GCA_037834085.1 Bipalium vagum | reverse complement strand
GACACTCACGGTATGTCTTGTGGAAGCTTTTATGTTAATTATACCACCATTACCCTTACTTCCCTAAGCCCAGGTCAGCATGAAGTCGAATTTGAGCAATAAAAACCGAAGGAGCGAAATTTTTCAAAAATTATTATGCAATCCATGTGATGAGGGGTTTTTATGGGATCCATCAGATCCTTGTCATCTCGTTTAGTTTCAAACCATTGTTGTCTGTGTATTTTCCTGCTGAATATTATCTCTGCTGGTGGCAGCCCCAATGTTTTTTGTTTGGTTGCATTTATCATCTAGTCAATATATGGTAACTTTGAACTATAATTCTTCCAACCATTACCATTGTATATTTATTGAAAAATAATTTCATTTTAATTGTTATGAAATATCATAATATTTTGGATTTAGAAATGAGTGACGAAAATATACTATTGGCATTGTATCAGATATGAATTTCAGCAAGGAAAAGTGCTATTGCAGCATCACTATCCATATGTTCTGTTCAAGAAGAGAAGATTATTTTGTATAGTACATATAAATAATTATATTGTCGATTTAAAAACGAATATTTTGATGTAAACAATCGACTACCAACCGATGCTACACGAATATTGTACCCTGAGAGATTGGCAGAACTGCCCAAACATAAGAAGAACTTGCGCAACAGCTTAAAGTCGAACAAGAAACTGTTAGCAGGCAGTTAGATAGATTCGGAAAAATTCAGAAGGATAGAAAATGGGTGCCACATGAACTCTTAGAAATCAACATTTCATGTTGTTTATAAACATGCTCGTCGCATCTTGCTGGACAAAGAAAAATACTTTTTATGGTAGATCACTGGAGATGAAAAGTGAATTACCTACGATAATCCAAAGCGCATTCATTCGTGATTAGACTCCGGTATACCAAGAACTTCAACCGCAAAAGTAAATATTCACAGCAAAAAATGCTTCTTTGTATCTTGTAGGATATGATAGGTCCAATTTATTTATCTTCTTCAGATTGGCGAAACCATTAATTCAGAACGTTACAGCAAGCAGTTGTTGTAATTTGTTGAAAAAACCTTTTTCAAGTCAAGGATTGCATAAGACTATCTCACTGTATGACAATACTAGATCGCATGTAGCAAAGCTTACGCAGGAGACAATCTCACAATTAGGTTGGGAAGTTCTTTCTCATGTACCTTTTTCCCGTGACCTGGCTCCTACAGATTACCATCTGTTTTGATCAATGCAGCCCTTTCAGCAGGACATCTTTTTAAAATGTTTTGCAACGATTTCGCTTTGCTTCCCAATTTCTACATCTACTCGAATCTTTCCCAAAACAATCATTTTTCTGTTATTTGCACATTTAAACACATATTCGCAACCAACAAGTTCTACATTATTTTTTTTCAATATATATATTGGCTCATCGCATTTTTCTTTGCTCCTGTGTCTAATAAGCATTCAAAGTACTTTAGATGAATTTTCACCTCAACCATAGGTCTACCCTGCATAATGTCATCCTTTTCTCAACTTCATCGGTCTCTACTAAGGCCATCATTCTATTATCATTATTCTCATCATTCATATCTTCATTAAATATATGTTCGCAACATTTTATAAAAAACGCATAAATATTTCCATCAACTTTCTCTTCGTCTTTTATAATAATGATAAAACTAATTCTATTATAAATATTACTACTGCAATCTAAACTGTTATCTAATTTATAGCTCCAATCAACTCAACTTTGGATGAAGCTTAGTCTTTTAGGTACTCCTCTCTATAACTATTCCTTTCTTTTTTTTAAAAATAATTTTGTTACATAGTCTATTTCTACAATTGCATTTACGTATCCGGTGTTGTTTGGTCTTTGATATTCATTATTGCCTTCTATCCTTCGACCAAAGTTTCACATTAAAATTTTTTAATATCTATTTGTTGTCTTTTTATATACTTTAAGTACTTATAGTTAGATTCTTGTGCTGTCATTTGTAATAATAATAAGATAACAAAAAAAAATTATATATCTTAGTAATACTTACCATTTAAACGGTTTTTTAAAAAGGATCTCGCCCATTATTTTTTATTATTTAAATTATTTAATTTACAAAAATTTTTCAATATTTATTATGCCGTTTATAACTTAAAATTTCAACTAAAAATATTTAAATAACCATTAAAATCTGTAACAAAAATTTTAAAACTCGAAATTATAAAAATTTAATAATGGTTAATTTAGGTGTGAGATCCTTTTTATAAAAAATTCATCCAAACTAATTTTTCGAATCACTCCTTATACTTAAGGTTTTGGGATGCGATAAATCAGTAGTATGGGAGAACAATGGTATTTTTTTTAGTTGTCTTTTTAATGGTTTATTGCATCTTCATTAAGATTTATTTTTTTAGAGATATATTTTTTACAAACTTTACAATACTAGTTTTCATACATTTTTAAAAAATAAATTGATTGATGGATATACGCTATATAGTACCTAATCTAACCTGAGCGGAGTAAGAATGAAGGTTGAAGATCACGTACAGAGACTTTAATATTAAATGAGATGATAAAGTTGAAAATGTTTTAAATTCTTTGTCACAAATATAACAGGTTAATATTTTAAAATTTTTATTTTGATTATTTAATATTTTAAGAAGACTTAGATCTTAAATGACTTAGTGGTATTTTTTTTAAAAAAGTATTTATTTTAACTTTTAAAATAAAAATTATAATTTACATTATCAATCATATTATCAGTTCTTTTATTAACCATTTTTTGGGTTAAAAAGTTTTTTTCACTCGGTTTTGTCTTATAAGTTGATATCGCGATTAAATTTAGATGTTAATTGAAATTATATTTTTATTAGTTTTTATTAAACACTAGGGTTATGGTTGGGTTAAGGTTGGAGTTGGAATTTTATAAATAAAAATTTTTGGAATTTTTTCTATTGCTTGTAAATAATTTTTAAATTTTATATGTTCATAAATATATAATATATTTTAAAATTTTTTTTACAATCATCACAATCAAAGTTTGTATCATTTTCGTCTAGTTTTACAAAGCTAACACCAAAATTTGGGATAAAAAGAAATAAAATTGTATTGTTTTTATTTAATAAGATTTAATTTTATTAATTAAAATTTAAAATTTTTGTATTTAGTTAAATAATTCATAATTTTATAACTCCAAAATTTTTAAAATTAAAACGAAATATATTATTCATTAAAATTTGTTAATAAGTTTTTAAATTTCCAAACAAAATCAACATAAAAACAAATTTTTATATTGAGAATTTCAATTTTCATAAAATTTTTTAAAATGCATAAAAATCAAAGGAATCAAAAAAACTGCAAAAATCATAAAAATTATAAAGCTGAAAATTAAAAAAATCAAAAACTTAAAAATTGAAATTTTAACACATTTAACATTTTAACAATACTTATATTTATGAAATAGAAGTTAGTCTTACGAATGTCATATTTACGAAATTTTTTTATTAGGAACTCAATTTATCATATGCGATTGGTGAAGCTTCACGAGACGAATTTAAGTATATATTTTATAAAAACTTTTTTCTCATAATGATCTAAATATAATCCTTTTTGTTAAATTATTAAAAATAATTTTTTTATAATAATTCATATAACTATTTCTTTATATCTGAACTATTGAATATGGAATCTATTTAACTTTTTAAAAATATGAATCGAACACTAGTCCTTAAGTGGATTTAGTGAAGCCTCATGAACCTTTGGTCTATTGAAATATAAAAAATCTTACAATTTAAAACATTAAGAATTTTCCAATGTTATAAAAAGAAATATTTTTTAAAAATATTAAAATGTAACCAAATTTGAAACACAAAAAAATTACATGGCGAATGTATTTTAACATTTAATTTATTCATTTAAAAATTCTTATTTGATCAAAAAATTATAAATAATAACATAATCTTATATATTTATGAAAATGGTGCATAACAAAAGAATTTGAAAAATGTTTAATGATCTCGAAAAAGATATAACTTTGAACTTACCATGCATATATAATTTATTTCCTTTACTAAATGTTCCGATACAGAATATCCAAGATGTAAAAACAAGTGTATGACTGTTGCTTCCTTTTTAAGATTTTTCCATGATTTATGATACCAATTTTCTAGCTTACAACTTTTCTTTTTGAATTCACCTTCAACCTTACCTTTGCAATGATCAAAATTTTCATCTTCTACTAAAGGAGAATATGTGTTACCATCTGCAAGGTAAACAGCTTTAACAGGATCATTCAAATCTTTTCTTTTCAAAACTCTATTATACTTAAAATACATTGGAGTCAATTTTCCCGGACCTACAAGGTCTACAATATGAACACTATCATTATTGAATGGTATTTTCTCAAGAATGTATTTAAAGAAATTATGGTTAGGTATGCATGCCATGAGGCTATTCATAATATTTGTTCGAGTATTTAATAATATTCCGGCTTGTATTTCTGAAGCTTTGCTGAGGACACAAGACGTATTTTTCATTGACACCCTGAATGGCTTGTTACACTCATTGTCTAGATCCATATAAATTCCACCAATTAAATAAAGCAAAATATATCTAATTACATCAGATCTTTTCAACTTTTCTTCTGCAAGACAGTAACTTTGATACCATCTTAGTTTCTCAGGTAGAAAATTTTGAACAAACTTATATGAAGAATAATCCGTCCAAAAGACAAATTTAACATCTGTATTTATTTTCAAACATTTTTCAACATGTGAATAATATTGATTTGGTATATTTTCTGTTTTAAATACATAATGTACAATTCTTGGAATTTTATTATCGAATAAATGATATTTAGCATATTCAAATAATTCTTCGCCATTGATTCTATCACAATTTCCGTGAATATGTTTTTCATAGAGATTTATAATATTTATACTGATAGAAGAATAATAATAAATTGCTCCAGTTAACATTAAAACAAAATATACCGCAATTAGTTTTCTTTTCATGCTTTGGTTATAGTGAAAGATATTTGATTTAAGTATAAAATATTCAATTTTATAAAACCTGTATATTTATTGTGATTCATTATAGCAGATTACCTTTTAATTGATTTTAATTAATTAACTTATGTTTTATTGTTTTCTATTTATTGGGATGCTTAAGATAATCTATAGTTAACAATACAGTTCATAGTGTAAGTATTTTATTGTTATGAATAGTAGGCTGGTACTTCATTATTAATTTATCTTAACATAATTCAATGTCAAGTTAAACAAATAATGAAAATATGTTTGGACGGTGATTAAAACTGGTCTTTTATTTTATAGTTTCTTGGAAAATCTTAATAAATATTCAATTCAAATTAAAACTTTAAGGTTTATTTTATTAAAAATCTGAAGCAAGTCTAATAAGTATCCTTTGTAGTTATTTATTCTAGGATAATAATATCGTAGAAAATATGATATTATAAAAAGTAATTGAAAGACATTCAAATTTTTATAAAAGTAAAAAATTAGGATTTAAATTCTCAATAAAATTGCAACTAAATGATAGAATAGAGTATTTTTACGTGACGCGTTTTTAAAAACTGCATAAAACATTCAGAAAATTACTACAAATATTATGATTAGCAAAAATTTTGGTATTTGTCCATTTGTTACTCCGAATTTATTTAATCACTTCAAAGTCCTTTGATTACCAATAAAAAATTTTAATTCGAAAAAGTTATTTTATTTTAGACATTTTAATTTTCAAAAATCATCAATTATGAACAAAGATTTAAGTTTTAAACTTATCAAACACATGTAAAGATAAGAAAAGCACTATTGAATTTTTACAACAATACGGAATTCTGCACGACAATTATCTTTATAGAAATTATAACAAGATGACATTTTCAATGTCAGAAAAGCAGGACGGACGGAGATCTCGACAGGCTGTCTGTCAACAAGATATTTCAAGACGAAAGGGAACTTGGTTGGAAGAATCACGCTAAGCTATAAACAAATAATCCTCTTCGTTTACTGTTGGAGAAAAGAGTTAACTTCAATTTCATTTACTCAGACAGAAATAAGGATTGAAAAAAACAACTGTTTCAAAGACTAATAATCTGAGACTGATTTGCGCTATGAAATTGATTAGAATTCCGACTTATTGGAGATCGCAAAAACAGTAATTCTTATCATATAGTCTGTTTAAGCGTGGAAGTCAAATAATTGGAGTAATTGTAACAATTATTATTATTATTTTAATATTATTAAAATATACAAGTACTAATACAAAGAAAATTATGATCTTTTAAAACTGTGTTAGTAATTTTTTTGTCTGGCGGAATTGCTTATTATGAATTCTTGACGAACAATAAAACAACATATTCTAATATTTTTCATGATTAATTAAAAAGATTAAAGCAAAGCGACTGAAAAGTATTTGATAAACTGAAAGGCCAATGTGTTCAGTAGAACATTTATTCATGCATTCGATAATTTTTCAAATTACGTGTTTTGTCCAATAAGTACTGAGCCTATGATAGAAAACAAGACCTGTCACAAAACATTTTTTTATTAAAAACAATGAATATATACAGGTAATTATTTTTCAATAAAGTTCCCAGAAACATCAACACATTTTGTCTAGCGAGTGTTCCCGAAGGCATTTTTGAAGAAATAGGGAGATTAGTCGTTTAGATAATCAGTGAAAGCCTTCTGCAAATCGTATTTTGATGAAATTTTTTTACTTCTTAGTTCGCACTCTAGTTCCTTCTTCATCATTCTTGAACTGGTCTCTCCTGGAAGTTTACACTCTTTTGATTCCATTCTACAGTCCGGAATATAGAGGCGTCTCATCCATCGTGATAATGTTTTCCAGCATGTGGTCCCCAACACGTTGTAAAGTTTCCAGATTCTGTTGGCAGCACTTCAAACGGCCAGCTTGCATGTCAGCAGTTAGAAACGTGAGGACAGATTTCTGATGCCACTTTTTGCCATTAATGACTCAAAAGTATCTTTGCTAACATTTAGACGTACATTGAGCTCTCACTTTTTGATTCCTCTTTCATTTTGTATAATTTCATGTAGGTTTTCCTTTATTTTTTTGCTGATTTTGTATGGCCTGATTTTTCTACGTCCACCACGGAAGTTCTTCCACCTTTTAAATTCATTGTACCATCGTTTTGTTGGAGCCCATGAAGGACTTTGTTCAAAGTAAACATAATCTAATTCCTTTTGAATTTCTTTTTTTTCTTCAAATAGAGGAAAGTCATGACACTCCGATATTGCACATTTTCCAAAGAAATTTTTAAAAAAACGCAATTTACCTGATTAACATAAAATAATATATTAAAACAAATATCTTACATTTAACTATAATATATTGCACTTTATATAATTATAATATTTTTTAATTTACATTAACCTTTCAACATTATGCTCACTACTTATTGGGACTCCATGTAATAAATTTTTAAGTGGTTATGAAAACATTAAAAGAAAAAATTGAATATCTTTAGTTTTGTCTCTTCCTATCAAAACTGCAAATGCCTTTTCTTTTTCCAAAATACTAAAAATTAGACCACAAATTAGAATTTAATTGGATAGATCCCCAGTTATTCTATCATTATCAAAATCACCTTTTTTGTTTGTTATTTTTTAATATCTTCTTTTATTGCCTCTACGCCTAGTTAGGGTGAAGTGACGTTTTTTTAATCGAGGGCTCTTGAGGCTAAGATAGCGAAGAGCGACCTGACTTCTTTCAAAAACTAACTTCTCCGAGTTTTGACAATTAAAATATCAAACTTGTATTTCTATATTTGGTTTAACAAAAATATAAATTATAATTCATTAATTTGTTTTTGATTTGCGTTAGTGCAGTAAATATCTTTTTATTTTTTGAATTCAAAAGTTGTTGGTTATTTTTATCTGATCACATTAAAACAAATAAATACAACTATTTACTTTTATTGATTAACCAGTCGATTAAATTTTATTGATTGATTACCCAGTCGATTAAAAATATCATTAATTTATATTTTTCGAACGTTAACGCACTCTAAATCCTTCTGATTACAAAAGATTTTACGAGCCACGTTAAGTTTTATTGTTTTAATAATTAACATGTATTTATCAATCCACAACACTAAAACTTAACATATACTAAATCAAGTGTACAACTTGTTAAATCCTTAAGAATTAAAGTTACTAATCCAATTCAATTTAAAAAAGGAAAAATAATAGAACATATTCAAATTATGTAAAACCATGGAAATATTTTGGAAATTGCACTCAAATAAGTTTATTAGAATTTCAAAATTTATATTTTATATAAATTTTTGATTTAACCAGAAAACTTATGTTGTAACTTTACATATTTTAAAAGGTAAAGATTTTAAAGCTCTGTAAATAAAATTTTGTCGAAAAATAAACTTTAAATAATACGCTGGCTAATTTAAAATTACGTATTTTAATTATTAATTTATTCATTTAAAAACAATTAAATACATTTTAAATAATATTTTAAGAACGACTACTGATTTTTAATCATTAGCATGTCTCTCTAAAATTCTAAAATTATAATTTTCAGAAATTTATTTTATTTTTAGTAATAAATTATGGAAAAGTTTTGGATAAAGTACATGTAAGATTTTACTTGCACCAGTCATGTACCGAGCTGTATCATTTATTAATAACATAAAAGTTCCTCTATTAATTCCTAAAAGATTAATTGTATCTTCAATGATATGTATCATAATTTGAGTATTAGGTACTATTGAAAGAGGAATGCAATCAACCAAATAAGATTTTTCAGGCATGTTCAATAACCAAACTACAACATTAACAATTTTTTTACCTGATAAATCTGGTTCATCAATAATTATGAAAAATAATCATAATCAACTAAATTCTTCATTTTTATCATTTCTTCATCATATAATTCAGGAATAATAGTTCTACACCATTGCTCACTTGGAATTGATTTTCCAATCGAAGTGAATATGTTTCGAATGCTTTTATGCCTTAATTTCCAGTGGAATATCTGCATAAACGAAAGCCCGCACGATTTCTTTTTTAAAATTGTCTTTTGGGATTTGCAAAATTTGTTGAATTGTAGCTTTTGATATTTTCATTGCATTTTGTGCTTTGCCGAATTCTGATGACTTTTAAGGAAAAATAACTTCGAATGTGAAACAATCATTTCACATAATTTACAATATATTTTATTTTCATGAGTTTTCTTGAATTCTGAGCTGAATTTTCTAACAATTTCCTGTACTTTCATAAAATCTGATTTAGCATTTTTAGGCATTTTTTAAAGTTAAAATATTTTGTGATATTATTAAAACAATAATTTTGATTTTATATTGACTTTATTGACTTTTAATTGACTTTTTAACTTTATAGAAAATTTTAACTTTAAGTGATTATTTTGACTTTTTTCTGACGGTCAATTTTTTGACTTTTTTGACTTTTGGGGGTCCTAGTAATAATCAAGTCTAGAAAGTACGCCATGATTGACAGCTTAACTGGTCAATCAGAGACTCTAAAACAAACAGTAAAATAGTATATAAGCTAGCAAAAATTCATTATTTTTCGCCCAGAAAATTGCCTAATAAAACTTATGGTTTTTATTTGTAATTTTATTTTACTGAACAGTGTTTTCCCTGACACAGCTTTTTAATTAGAAAGTGTTTGTTGTTTTTGTTGAGACTGCCTGATCAGTTTGTTGATTTAGTGTAACTACCGATTCTGTAGTTTTTTGGAGAGTAACTGACTGTCGTAGTTTGATTGTTGAAACTAAAAAGGGTCTTACCCTCATTTGATTTAATGAAGTTTGAGAGTGTTCGTTTCAGTGTTTTTGTTAGAGGATGAGATAAAGATCTCTTTAGGTAGTCCTACTTCAACATCAGCATAGGTCAGGTAAGCTAGATAACAGTTGGGCCAACAAATTCAAAAATTAAATCTTCAATATTTAATGTTTGTTAAAATTTTTTCTAATTTTGAAAATAACTGTTACCACTTCATACTTTTACGTAAAGGAAAAGACCTATGTCCTGAGAAAATTAAAGGATGTAAAAGATGTTAATTTAACATAATAAATATCATAGTAATTTTTTTTAATTGGCAATATTATTTTTTGTTATATCAACTGGTGAGATTTTAAATTGATAAACTCCGCTTAAATTTTTTTAATAATAATGAGAATATAAACAAGTAAAAATTTTGTCATCAAAATTTAGAAATCATTGACTATAAACATTATGAAACAAATAGTCAGAAAAAGAGCATTCTTCAAAAGGTAAAACATTTTTGATAGCTTTCCATTCAGATAGACCTCATTATTATTATTTTATTTTTTATATTCATTTCAATATTTTAAGAAAATAATTGAATTTTTATTGTTTAAAAAAAGTAAAGAAAAAAGTTTTTCTTTTTATACTACAAAGTGTACCTTTTTGTAAACAGATATCTTTGAGTAAGGATTTATTTTGAGCGTGAGCGAAATTGTGGGTACAAACAAGTTACACCTTGTGGATAGCTTATAAGTCTTTTAGAGTCAAATTTATATTTGTTAAAGCATATGAGGAAATGAAGTTTTTGAGCATCTTATATTTGTTAACGAAAATGAAATGACATTTCTATTGCTGAGCTACATTAGACTTGGAAGTTTGAAAGATCAGTGTTAGTTAAAAAGACTGGTTCAAGTAAACTAAAACATTTTTAAAAAATTACAAAATATATTAACTTTAAATTTATAAATAACTTATTATTTAAAAGTAAATTGTCCTATATAATCTTTTAAATCATTTAAAAAATTAAACATAGAATATTAGAATAACTTAGTAATGATTTTTAACTATATATAAATTATTTGTTTCAATAAAAGTAATTAAACGGTTAATTTGAAAATTATAAAACAATGCAATAAAAATGCTTGAGGAACCTTTATTTGTTCAGAATCTTGGAAGCATAATAATAACAATTTGGTCTTTTCCTAAAGATCGTTTGCCCCTGTTAATAAATGTACTGAAAACAAATTTTTCTAATGTTTTTAAAATTCGAACCCCTATGAGATTTAAACATAAGCGTAATGACTTTAATCATGAATGTAATTGTAAAGACAAAATTGAGGAGATCAGTTTAGAATTTGCTCGTGATGTTTACAAATATGAAGAGATTTATATTCCTTTAGAAATCATTGAATGCAAGAATGATTATCATGAATTTTTATGCCAACTAAAAGCTGTATTAGTTCATAGTCCAAGAGAGTTTACAGAATATACAAATATCAACTTTGGCAATGAAAGATATAGACAGTGTTTATTAAAATTATTGGAAAAGAATTTGAAGAATAAATGCAATAAAATTGAAAGAGAACAAGGGAAATCTTTTGAAAAAAAATCTCAATGTGGTATTGCAGAATTAATAAATATGTGCTTGCAATTAAATCTTACTTCTCACGAAATTATGAGCCTTGTGAAAACTATTAATAAACATTCGAACAAGAAGCCCACAATCAATGTAGACAATTTGAAACCTTTGATGAATTTGAAGCCAAATGAAATCCAATCTCACAAAGGTAATATTAAATTAGATGAAAAAAGTGATATGAAATCTAGTTTCCATTATTCTACGATTAGAAATATTAATCGTGTATCGAATTCCCATAATACATACACAAAATATTTCACATTAACCCAGTCTCCTTATTCTAACACTCCTTACTCATATAGCGATGAAACTGATATTTCACAGCCTGTTTCTCTGGAAAATTGCCCAGAAACTAGTGAGTATCTGAAACCTAAACATACAAAGTCAGATAGTAAAAATAACATTGAAGATTTAAATAATTCAATAATATCGAAAAATATATTCGATATCAAAACAACTCTTGAGGAAATAAAACATTTATTAGGTTCAGAAAGTAATTGTTTCGAGGAATTTTCAAAGGAACCTTCAAATAAAATACAATATAGAAACTATAAAGAAAGTAAATTGAACAATGATGTTATAGAGCTATATACCATACTTCAAAATTGGTTTCTAAATCGAAATTTAAAGAAAAAAATAAGTACGGAAGAAAATGAAAGTATGTAATAAGTTAATCTTAATATCAGTTTAGTGTGTTTATATAAATATTAAAGAATGGATTGCATTTAATATTAAGTCCCATAAAAATGTGGTTTCTTATTTTTCAGACTTTAATGAAGAGTGTTTTGTGTATGAAGAGATATGAAATAATGTATTACTGTTTTAAAATTCGCCTAACTCTATAAATATAACAATGAAACGTATTTATATATTAAATTGTTTTTAATATTCTATTTTAAGCTCTAAATATTATTGTAAAATATGAAAAGTGATAATTTTGTGAAATTATTGAAAAAAATTTGTCTGTCTGTTTAATTAACAAAATTGAAGGTCCAGAAGAGATAAACAAGAGGACAGTCATATGGTGGTTTGCTAACTTAAAATCGAGTGACAATAACGTTTAAGGTCAGACCAGTTGCAGAAAATTATCCTTTCTTTGATGAAAATATCTTGAAAGAATATGTTAAATTCACCTCATCTCAATCAATTCATCAATTAGCCACTGAAGTTGGTTCTTCAAAGCCTACCATCTAACAAGATTTTCATTCTATTCTGAAAAAACAGTTTTTCGAATAAATCTTTATTAACTATCGGAAAGTCATATATAAGCTACTTGAAATCTGTAAGTCAATTAAAAAATATATATTGAACGATAGTTTTTCTCAAAAGAATTATTGCATTGGATGAAAAGTAAATCTCTAATAAACCAAATATTAAAGATAAATGGTTAACTCCATGTGAGCCACCGTTTCTTCTCCTAAGGTATTGCGATTTGGAGAAAAAGTCAAGTTGTCCGCTGTTTGGAACTGCAATAGAATTAATTGGATGAAGCCTTTATTTTAAGCGGATAGCACAAAGCCATATACTTCATGGAAATCAATGGCAATTATAAAAATCCTTGATGAAATTGAACTATTGCCACAGTCGCCAGATGTCGCACCTTTTAACTTTCATTTGTTTCGCTCAATGTCACTTTTTTGTGAGGATAGTGAAAATGATGAAGCTTTTCACGAGGATCTAACGAAGTTTTTTCAAATCCAAACCTATAGAATTTTATTAAAAGAGGAATTCAAATAATAGCCCAGTGTTGAGCTCTTTTCTGTCAAAAACGGTTTGCTTTTTGTCATAAGTCTTTTCTAGTAAAATTAAAACAATATGTTGAAACTTTTTAACTATAACATTTTTTAAGGAACCAAATAATAAATGTCATGTTAGATAACTTTTCCGACTCTATGATAATATATAATCTCCACTCATTACGATAACACAGTGCTAAAACTCGAATTTATCATATCTTCATAATATGTGATTAAAATATTTATTCAGAGTAGTCTAATTCAATTTCAAACTATTTCTTATCCTAATTTATTTTATTGTAAACATTAGTTTTCAAAAATAATAGTTTAACTTTCAACAATAATAAAGACTATTTTTCCCCTTCTATTCTTTCGACATGTTATCATGTCTTATAAAGGGAAGTGACAAATATCTAATGGAAATTCTAAGTATTTTTACATTCTAAAATAATGAATCAAAATATATGGGAAACGTTCCTTAGTTTTTCTAAGATTCTTAATTTTAAAAATTTAATTTAATTTTTAATAGTTGGTTGACAAGAAAGTAACTGCCAATTTTACATAAAGACATTTAATTTCAATTTAATTATATTTTAAATATAAGGTTGAGTCATAAGTAATTTCTTTTTTTTTTAAAATAATGAGGAACAACAGTAAGTAAATTTTTTAAGAACTCAAAGAAAAAATACCATTGAGCTAAATGGTCTTGACGTATTTATCTGGCAGTTGTTCAATCTCGAGATGAGATCATTCCTTGTTTTTAGACATCACAAGTTCTTGGCATTCATTTTTTACGTCGTCTAAATGATAAAAGGTATGTCCTTTTAGGAAATGTGTCATTGCTGGGAATAATTGATAATCCGACAGAATAAGGTTAGAATTAGATGTTGGATGTGGTAAAAACTGAACAGATTCCAATTTTTGTCTTTTTTCTTTTTGTTATACAGTAAAATGAAAAAGTCTAAAATGCTTTTACATGTACTTACATATATCTAAATATTGTTCATTAAGTTAAAAAACCTTTAGGCCATTAGGAAGGCTTCCCATATAATATTTCTATACATTAAATTCTATTTCAAGATACATTCAAGCAAACGGCCTTCTATGCCTTCTTTATTCCTAGATTTTTAAACTATTCCAAACATATTTAATTGTAATTTATGGGCACCACTTGTTCGATTTTTACAACTTACGGAATGGTTAATTAGTTTCGAGTCAATATCCAATTTTTTGAAGACTGACATGGTTTTAATTATTTCCAATAAAGTAACTTTAGAAAGATCAAGTAGTTTTATAGGAATATTTTTTCCTCTGTATGCTTGTTCCCTTAAGACTCATACTCCTTTAGCATGGAGACCCCGATCATATTTTTATTTGCCAAATTTTGTTTTGTAAATCTCGACGATTTTCAATTTCCTCCGATCACTGTATCTTTATATTCCAGTGAATATTTTGGTTAGCCAATAAAAGACATAATTCAGTTACATTGAATTTAATGAGTTAAAAAAAATGTTTTTTTAAGGGATATAATTTTCATAAGCCTTTTAATGCCAAATTTAAATCTCCTGTACTTTATTTCAAAATTCATTAACCTCTTGCATTGTGTTCAAACTTGCTGAAGGCAATATATTGCGTTATTAAATTTCAATAAATAGTAAAGAAATTAAATTCACAGTAAAAATTTAATATATATTTTTTCATATTCAAATTTTCTATCGAGTTTTCACATAACTCCATGAATGCGACATTTGTTGAACGACAAATCATTTAGGACGGAGAATAATATTGAAAGTGCATTAAAAGAATTTTTGACTTAAAAGATGAATTGTTATATTCAAATGGATTTCTTTTTTAGTGAAATTAGAAATTATGGAAATAATTTTTTTTGAATAAAAACTTATTTAAGACATTATTTCTAAATTTTCTAATATGATTTAGATTTGCAAAGAAAGCAATAAAAACTATATATTACCAGAATATTTCAGTAATCAGGAAAAATAAACAAATGAAACTATTTAAATTTCGCTACATTTTCTTCAACATTTTAAAATTTATACAATTGAAATTTTTTAGATGATTTCAAGAAGAAAAAAATATTTTTGAACTGCCTTCCCGAAACGATTCCTGTAATATCAAAATTCCAAGAGGATAACATAATTCCTATTCTTGATGCCTATAGTGGACAGGTAGAGGATAAAAGTAAAAATTTATATGAAATATTCTTTACCTCACATGACAAATCAGAAACATCAAATCATCCGACTGGTGACAAAACTCTGCCAAATGAAGAAATTAAAAATGGAACAACGAATATATATTATGTTAACAGCACTTCTATAAATGATTTGAAAGAGCTACTGAAGTCAAAAGAATATCTGTGTAAAGAAACAGAAATAATTGTGGAACACCAAAGAATAAGAAAATCATCAAAACCTAAAAGTGATAACCCAGAAATCAGTCACGCTCGAATTGCTGTTGATTTCAACAGCTCTCCGGAAAAAATTATTATTGAAGATCCATCGGGGAAAAAAGTCGTTACAAATGACAGAAGCATCCATGAATCAGAAGCACAGAACGAATTAAACAGACAATCTTTAAAAAGTAACGAAGGATCTAAAAACGATGCAAAAGTAAATCTTTCAGTAAAACAAACCTCACAAAATAAATAAATACTCATTAAATAAAAATATGATCACAGTTATTTATTTTAATTTTCTTTTTAATAATGTTGAATTCCAAAACATTTCTACTCTCATTATAAAAGATAAATTTGTATGAAATTTATTTTTACCAAATTGAAATCTTTATTTTAAACATTGAAAAATAACCAAATCAGGATGAGAGATAAATAAATTTATTATATCAAAACCACTATGTATTATGTAGAAATATATTTTCAAATAATAATAAAAATAAATATTATCTATGCATGAAATTTTAATTCATATGAATCAATTATTTAATTAAATGAACATATTAATTAATGTAAAAAATATAAAGAAGCTAAAGCCACATTTCCAAAAGAGCACTATTAATATTATTATATATAATAATAAAAAAATATTTAAAGATTAAAAAAAAGACAACTCCCAATATCAATAGGATTATATATAAAATAAAATTATGAAGAAAACTATAAATCAAAATATTTTGATGTTTATGGTGAAGAAATAATCGATAATTTTTAAAATAAGTTCTTAAATAAATAATGATTTAACTATTATAATTAGTGTTAAGTGCGATATCAACAAAATCAGTCATAGTTTGAACAATATATTTTTGAATGTCTTAAAACCATAATTAAATATCAAGATTCTTTTCAATACAATTATTTTAAAATAAATATTAAAATTAAATTTACAATTAATTAAAAATTTAAATTAGAAATAAGTGTAAATACTCACATCCCCCATTCTGAAGAAATTTTAAATTTTTTCCACATTTCTTTCAATTGTTTTTCCTCCTCTATCTTCCAATGCATATCTCTTTTCATGAATTTTTCTGTTCACCGTGTATGGACCTTCGTATCTTTCTTTGTCTTAAGTTCTACCTTTGGCATTTACAAGTACTTGCTCCCTAGTTCAAGCTTTCTTTTTGTTACTTTACTTGGACTTTTTTGAACGTTTTCTTTTTCTACTTCTTCTGATATATTATTACTGATCTAAGCCTCTGTATGCATCCTAACGTTTTCTGAAATTTTGCGTTTAAGGTAAATTAAATTTCTGGTAACAGATTTTCCAAATCATTGCTTTTTCTCTCAGCCATAGTAGTATTCATGTAGTCACGTATTTTCGGAATTGCCGTTCTATTATCCCATTGGTTTTATGATGACACGGACTGGACAAACAGGGTTTTGCGTTACTCTGTATGACTAGTGTCTTAAAAACTCTAGATTCAAAGACCTTTCCACAATCTGCGTGGATTTTCTTTGGTGGACCATATTTATAGATCTGTTGAGTTTTGGAATAATAATAATAAGTTTTCGATAATAATTTTTTAATTAATAATACTGTTGGGATCCATAGAAAAGGATGTCCTAGCACCAGCCAACAACAATTTTAAGGAAAAAGAGCAAGAGCTTATGGAGGCTGATTCTCCAAAGCTCATCATTGACA
>JBBMKC010073212.1:0-17259 GCA_037834085.1 Bipalium vagum | reverse complement strand
TAATTTTAATAATAATTTTAATAATAATTTTAATAATAATTTTAATAATAATTTTAATAATAATTTTAATAATAATTATAATAATAATTTTAATTTTAATAATAATGATAAAAACCATATAATAATAATAATAATAAAAGGTAAAAGAAAGTCATTTTAAACAATTTTTGTTTATCTAAAGTCAATTTTATCTTTTCTGAGCAGGGACAGTGTACAAATAACGATTTTGCTATCGTTCTGGCGATCTTTAATAACCAAATATTGAGGATAGCAATCGAGACATCGGGGGGAGGTGATTGGAAAGCAGTTCTGAGTGGAGCTCGACGCAATTGAGAATCTGTCCGCTCCGGAGTATCATGAAGAATGAAATATATTGTTTTATTTTGGAAAGCGTTTTCTATTTGGGAAAGTCAAAGCAGTTGAGGCTGAAGTGTTTTTAATCCCTTTCTGGTCAACGATTCAATGGGATTACGCAAGGGTGGTTCGACTTTCTCTTCTCGATTCTAATCATGTCACATTGGATTCTGGCTGACCTATTTCTCGGGACAAGGGAGCTGTCGTCACAACAGATCCCTTTAGGAATGACTTTCATGAAAATATTAATTTTTAATAAAACAAATTAAGGTATTTGTAACATTGACCCTTAACAAACAAAGACCCTGAACAATATGATACTAATTGAGCTGTTGTAATGTAACTGCACACTGTAAAATAATCAAAAAAGGGGTCTTGATTTATATTTCTAAGGGGTCTATTTCTCTTTTGGCTCACTTGTTTTAATGACGACAGCCTCCGTATTTCCAACGTTGAATTACATCTTCGAAGACCTTCTCAGTCCAAGTGTCAATCAAGATTAAATTGCAAATAATTTTTACTCTTTTGACAATAAATTCCATTCACACATGAATTTATTATTATTACTTTTTTAAATATTATTTATTAATATTATTTATTATTATTAATATTAATTATTATTATTTATTATTATTATTTATTTATTATTATTATTATTTATTATTAGTATCAATTATTATTATTTATTAGTATTATTTATTTATTATTATTATTATTTATTATTAGTATCAATTATTATTATTTATTAGTATTATTTATTATTATTATTTATTATTAATTATTATTATTATTAATAATTATTATTTGTTATTATTATTTATTATTTTTATTTATCATTATTATTTATTTGTATTATTTATAATTATAGTATTACTGATGATTCCTGGACCATGCCCAAACCAGCTATATGAAGTCTTATAATATTGTAACGATAATGACGAGGTGGAAAGGGGGAAACATTCTTCTGGTAAAGGAGAGCATGTTATATTAATAAATTAATTCATATTGAATGTTTGGTAAAATAAATTAATTCATCTCATTAATGGCCGGGCGAACTGAGGATTTATTTTCAGTGAAAAGCTCGGCTAACGAACCCTACGATGACACTAATGAAACGAAGGTTAGAATCAGATTCACTGAATGCATTGGCAGTGGGGAAGGAATAGTGAGAACGGTCGCCAGGCCATGAGATCTCATTATCATAATTATTTCCAGTGGAAAAGGACTCGTTACGTTTGCTGGAAGCGAGAGAAGGAGATTGTAATTAAATTTCCGTTGTAATTGGGCTGGAATTTGTAAATAGGCCTCAGCCCAGTGCTCAGATGGGAACAATTAGCCATCAAATACCGAGATAAGAACCCATTAATCGCCCAATCGACTCGTCCGAGAGGGCAAATGGAAATATCCTTTCTGGGCTGAAGTGGACATCAGCTTTATTATCTATGTGGAAAAGTGGCCTTCTCAGGCCTGGGTCTCTGATCAGCCCAGGGGAAACGATTAAATGACAAATTTCTTTTAAAACTTCCAAAAATCGAAATTGTTATTTATTCAAAAAGGTTGTGTGACCGTTCGTTGGAACAGACTTTGTCCTTCACGATATCTTGTTTGCTGACAAAACCAAGACGAACAATTACTAGTAATAATAAGTAATATTTATGATAAATATTAATTAATCAATTAACTTATTAATAATAATTATAATTCTTATAAAGAATATGCCATGGTATGATACCTGCCAACAAAGGTATTCAAATGCTTAACCCAGTAGATAGCAAAATTACATAGGAAATCTGTACACTATCTTTAAGAGGTCTCTCTTGTTTAGAATTAAAATTTGATCTATCACATTTTTTATTAAAAGTGATTTTGTTTAAACGACGGGTTTGCTTTTTTTTTAAAATAGAGAAAGGGAAGCATAGCGCACTCATCGAACACTTTTTAATACTGACTTTTGGAATCGAGAAGCTTTGCTGACCTTTGGAATGGCATCATGATCGTTCAAGATCTTATTGACAAGAACTGCATCCATATGTTTGACCTTCTGGTGAAATATTTCCGCAGAATAAAGTGTCGAAGTTAAAAATTGATAATGCACATCGTAACGTTCAGAAGCAGAATTGGTTAGCAAGGCATGAATAATTTGGAAGTAACTTTCTATGTAACTTGCTAATATCATGAGAGTATCACTGTGCAGGATTGGTTTCACCAGATTTAAAATTAAAATGAATTAATCCAGTGACAGACTACCAAACAGTTATCGTTGTTAACTTAGAGGCTTGGTAAAAGTATGTGGTGTTTCATCATCATCCAATCATTAGGTGATCTCCGACGATTGTCGTATAGTTAGTTTAATTTAGTTTACAACGATTTATTTAATATTACAATATATTGTACATCAAAATAAAGTTTCTTCGTCAATTTTATTGATTTCTGATATGTTGACCACATCTCTGAGTTATTTGTCATCTGTTTTTGGTTTTTTTAAGCAGCCCAGGATAACTTAGGATATCTTTGGCGATGACATCAGGACGAATTCTCAAGCAGTGTGCTTCTTTGCTTAAGCCATTATTCTATTTCAATTTTCATCACAAGTCATAATACCATTCAAAAATGTCAAATTGCATTCCGGTTTTTCTTACTTTTCAGTTAAATCACGGGGACCCATATTTTTTAATTTTTCCAAGCTCTTTAAGATCAGTGGAAATGATAAATTTTACAAAATAAATTGTATATATTATATAAAATTTTTCTTTTATAGATTAATATTACACTTGTCAATCACATTCAGTGAAACTTCTCCATTACCCTCTCGAAAGACGTCATAAAGTAACTTGATATTGAACAAATTCATAAATAGACTAATTGGCTATTTTATTATAAAATTATAACCAAATTGTATTTTTATTGGTTGTTAGGAAAATAAATTGATTTCATATCATGGCATAACCAAAATGTACCACTTTATGTTAGAAAGACATTGGATCAAATAACAAAATTTATTGTAGAAAGTCATTTATTCTGGTCGCTGTTTTATAAAGATTAGGAATTTCTTTACCTTCCAACTGTATTCATTTGGAAATTTTGAGTGAAATGGAAAAAATAATAATAATATATTAATTAATTATTTTATTTATTTTGACATTATAAAATATCAATAATTAATTCGATAATTTTTCTGATTATTAAATTATTAATTAATATATTAATTTATTATTTTACTTAAAGTGTGAAATATATCAATTCTTTCAAGTTTCATCGAAGAAATAGAAAAATTGAATTATTAAATAATAAATAATAATAAAAAAATAATTTATTTTATATATTATTTTAAAAATAAATAAATAATTTATTAATTATTAAATAATTTTTTTATTTATTTTGATATAAGACAATTATTAATTAATATATTAATTGATTGATTTTTTTACTTTAAGTGTGAAATATTTCAATTATTTCAAGTTAAAAGCATAAAAATTGAACTATGAAATAATTAATAAAATAAAGTAAAGACTTTTTGTATTTGGAATATATTGGACGAATTTTTTGTCAGGAAAAATGCTACCAGGAGAGGTTGGGAATAAAATAGACAACAATACGCTCATGATAATATATTTATATAAAATTAAATGGAAATATAATTCCAAATAGATTATATATAATATTTCTTCAGCCAACAATACACCATTAATATAAACAATAAAAGTTTGAATGTTTCAGCTTCTCTCAATTATATTTTAATAAGGCTGAAAAACTATTTTTAAATTTTATTATTTTATATCCACAACATTTTATAATAGAAATTTAAACAAAGAATAAAATTAGAGGTTTGTAAAATAAAGGAAAGATAAGGAACAAAAAAAATTATTTATTATTAATATTACTTTTTTGTTATTTTATTATTTTTATTAATATTTTTTTATTATTATTATAATTATATATTATAAAATTTGGAAAATTTATAAGAACAAAAAATTATTTTGACAAAAAATATTTTAATGAAAACCCATTTAAACAAATTTATAAAAATAATTGATTGGTTAATTTTTAACAGATTTTTTCAGCCCTCTAATATTAGTGCATAATAGTTACAATTAACAGTAGAAATATTTTTTAAAACGTAAATAATAATAATAATATTATTATTTATTTATTTTAATTAATATAATGCTCACCTGACATTTAATTCTGAATTTAATTTCTTCTTCAAGTTGATTTTTCAACAATTCTAATTGAGTCTTTGACATTTTATTGCTCATATTTGGAGACCGGAAACCCTCAGACCCCAAAAGACTCTCCACAGTTGGCAGTTTGAAATTGGCATTTTTCATAAATTCATTCGACATATTTGAGTTCATTTCCGATAACTAAATTGTATTTATTATTTCAGTTTATTTTTTATTTTTTTTATTAATATTATTATCATCATTAATATTATTATATAAAATATTGGAAAAATTTCCAGTTTTTTTTCTTTATATTCTTAGAGTAAAAATATTTTTTATTTTTAATAAAATAATATTCGTTCAAATATTTTGTTTTAATTTTATGGAATAATTTTGATTATTATCACTGATTTAAAAATATTATTCTCTGGAAATTTGATATTGATGTAATTCTAGGAAAACGAATCGTCAAGTTAATATTTCTTAAAAGTCTTTTTAATCTTTGGAAAATAATTTTTGTTCTAATTAAAACAAAATATAAAATTAAAAATTTCCCTTTTTCTAATGAACTTTTTCAACTTATTCTTCAGTGCTCATAAATGTCATTATTATTGAAAATGATACCAAAAATTAAAATATATAAATTATTAAATTCAAAACTTAAAAAAATTACTTCTTTGTTTAAATAGAACGAATAAATGAGATTTTTTTTAATTAAAATACTTTTACGTTTGTTTAATTTAATTAATTAAAAATTAAATTGATTAAAAAATTAATTAAATTGAATAAAATATCTAAAATTAATTAAAAATTTTATGATTTTATTTTTTAACAAGGGTCAGCAATTAAAACAAATAATGTAAGAAAAAGTTAAAAAAATGGAGTTCTAAATATTTTTAATTAAAATTTATTAAAATAGAAATAATGATATATTTATCGTGAATTATTTATTGATATTTTAAATGATTAAAATAAATTCTACCAGTGACCCTTTCATATTTGGTAATAAAATGGTATTTAATTATTTTTTATCGTGAATACTTTGGAAAAAAAACTGATATTTTTACAGGAAGAGATATAAGGAATCTTTTAAATGATTTCAAGCTCATTTCAACGTAAAGAATGGTTGGATATCTGTAACCTTAACCCTAACCCATAGTCATTTGGACTATTTCCCGAACAATCATGGTGATTATAGTGAAGAACAAGACGAAAGGTTTTATAAAGACATTATGGATATGGAAAAAAGATATCAAGGGAAGTGTTACGCAACCACGGTTGTCGATTATTGCTGGTGTTTAAAAAGAAATGTGGACGAAGAAAATTCAACTGAAATCTTGTGAACTCTCTATTATGATAAATAATAAATATAAATATTATTTTTTCGCCAACGTTTTAGAAATTAGCGTACTTTGTTTAGTCAAAATTGCATAAAATCAATTAGGGTTTATTAAAAAATATTTTTATAGGCCTGTGTTGTAATTCAATACAAATTCGTTATTATATAAATAATGAGTCTAATAAATATAAAATTCTCTTGTAATTAAGTTTAATATTTGGACCATGTGTTAGTTAATATTCAGTGACCCCTAAAGAATCTACTAACATTCTTTCTCCATTCAGATTTTCATGGGATCAAAGAGGGAAATGTACTGGAAAACTGTCCAGTAAGAGGACATTATACCAATTTTTTGAAATTATAATATAAATTATTATCTCATTTATAAAGGTTGTGTAATTAATAAAACTATTATCATTTTTATTTTTTTTTAAAATTATTATGCACTTTATTCAGTCATCCCCGATAATGGAAATATAAATAAAAATGCCTCTCTCAAGACAGAATAATAATGTGAGTGATCTGTCAGACTAATCAAATTAGACTGAAAGAATACTGGATAAAGGAAAATGGATAAAAGAAAGTGGATAAAAGAATATAATACCCATTGCACTCGAAAGAGTCACGATTTTTAAGGTCTAAAATATATAAAAGAAAAGATATTTCAAAGACAGAGAAGAAGGATCAAGCTTTGACTCGACAATTTATGATCGATGATATCATTTAATTCAAATGATAATTGGACATTTGTTTAAATTATCATTGACTTCATTTCCCCCCATATTTTACGACATAATATATAAAATTATTAAATATGAGAGCAATGAATTTGCAGAGAATTAGAGCTTGTTTGACAATTCTCATTGAAGACGTTATAGACAGGGAAAGGGTGAACGAAGGTTATATTCAGATGTTTTATTTACGATTTTCATAAATCTGAAATTCAAAAGAAAGGATGCTTCGAATAGTCTGAAATTCACAAAGACGCTTTTGATTTCTGACGTAAATAAGCCAAATCCTTTGAGAGTTTAATCCAAACTTCGTTCTTAAAGACAAAAATAAATAATATTCACTTTTTACAATTTTATATTAAATAAATAATTCTTCGACAATATTATTCTTGAAATATTATTATACATAAACATAATAATAAATAAAATTTATAAAATAATATAAAAATATTATTATTATATTTATGATAACATTTGATTTACACAAAGCCATAAGTGCAATCCTTTCGATTGTTTCCTATAGGGCTTAGTTAAATCACAAGTTAACTCAAAACATCATAACACAATTAAGGCCTTTCACGATGCTAGTATGAAGGCAATAAATTGGAAAATGAGGTCAGACTAGCGTATCTAGCGCATTCCAAGTCCAACTCAAGTCGGTTGTGACTGCTAATGGTGATATTAAAAGGGATACATAAGTTCACATCGTTAACACCATCTTCCAAGAAAAGGGTCAAATAAGATATTTAGTAGTCCATACCATGATTGTTGGTGAGTTTTGCTTAACTTGTTCACAGAAGTTAGGGTTTTAGTTTGACCATATTGAAACACGAACTTGGCCCTTGCCTTCAACATAAATTGCACATTCATTTGTAAAAAAATAGTCTTGCTTTTCTTAGAAGTCTGACTTTTCTTTCTAGGATAGCAGTGAAGCAGCTCATTTGAATTTCGTGAACAGATTTAATTACTAATTGAACCTTTGTTAGCTTCCAATTTTTATACCCAGACTTTCGTTCACATTTTTTGTAATGTTCTGGAAATATTAAGCTCATCAGAGCAATGTCGAATAAATTGTTTTGTATCTTTCAGAACAAAAATGTTGACTGGGTCTTCCAGATCTGGGTATCGAGTATGCAGCCAGATGTGAACATTTTATTAGCCCATCCTTTTATGTATCTCGCATCAGGTGGTTCAATATCATATCTGTACGCAATTTTTCCTCCACATTACGCACGTCAATTATATCTTTATCATTCTCAAAAAACCATGCTACTGCAAGAATTCTGTACTCAATTGAATATTGGTCATTATCAGACGACATTTTGAATTTCTACAAAAGTTTTGAGTAATTCATGTACAGTGAAACCAGGATGTAAGAGAACTCAGGGGGGTAAACATTTTATCTCTTACATCCGAGTTTTACTGTATTTAAATCAATACGTGTTAAAATATTAATACACTGCTCGATGAAAAAAGTCACTTATGTCACAAACTATACACGTGGAATTTAAGTAATACTAGTAATAATATAACGTCTACAAATTTATATTTTGCTTAATTAAGTCAATATTGATTATATTTATAGCATTGATGCAATAATTATATTTACGTTTACCAATTCATTTGCAGAAATTATAATGGAAGTTGATAAAGTGCATATAAAACACTGCATATTGTTTTTTGTTTGTATTTCAGAGCAAAACATCAGCGAAGCAACTCGGATCATTTGCAATACATAAGGTGATGCAACAGTATCCGAGAGTTTGTCAATGGCTTCGACGCTTTAAAAGCCGTGATTTTGATTAAAATGATGAAGAGTTCGAATGACTTGGAAGCACTTTTGAAAGAGGATTCTACTCAATCGAGTGTATAATTGGCAAGAAGATTACATGGTAACTGCAGCACTATAATTCGACGGTTACATCATTTGGTAAAGATTCATAAAGAAGTAAAATAGGTTTCCCATGATTTATCCGAGAAGAAAATGATTTATCCAACTCACCACTTGTTTATCGCTTCTCAATAGACACAAAGAAAAGCCTTTCTTGCATCGAATTATGACCGGAGACGAAAAGTGGATATATTATTCAAATTCCAATCCAAAATAATCAAGCCAATCATATCACAACGAAAGGAAATATTCATGGTAGCTGTTCTTTGTATCTGGTGGAACATGCACGGGGTTCTTTATTATGAACTGTTAAAACCATTAAAATTGTTATTGAGGAATAATACAGCGGCCAATTAAAGCAGTTGGAAGAGAAATTAATTGAAAAACTGCTATTTCATGCGACCAAGCAGAAAAAAGTGATTCTTTTGCACGACAATGTTAGACCCGATGTTGCATTAAGAACCCGTAAAATATTGATGAAATTAAAATTGAAAGTTCTACTACATTCGGCTTATTACCCAGATGTCACCCGGTCAGATTTACAACTATTTCGTTCCATGCAGCACTTCGGGAATATTGAAGAGGTACGAAATCTCATCGACAACGTTTTTTCATCTTTTACCTCAAAGATAAGTAAATTTGTGAACAAGATGAAAAATATTTTGATCGAATGTACTGTGTTATTTATAATAATATTAATAAAAATTATTCGTCTTAAAACGATGTGAACTTATGCATTCCCCTAATAACAACGAATAATACTAAAATTTACACTTCCATTCAGTAGTGAAATAATTTCATTGTCATAAAGTTTTCTCTAATTGTCTCCGTATTATGATTATGATACGGATTTATTTCGACGATCCTGTAATATAAAAAATTTTTTTATTAAGATAGAGAGGTGATCTAAATGTTTGCACTTTAATACACTTCGTAGGAGGAAGGTCAATTTTTGATAATAATAGATAAGAACACAGAAGAATACCATTCGATGAAACAAAACGGATTTTTCGTATTTTAAAAATAGTCTTTTATTTCAATCCCTCCCTTTAGCAAGATAAAATTTTAAAGTGATACTTTGTTATATCTTTTCAAAGTCTGTTGCCATAACGAGGACGATGGGTTCATCTTCACAGAGAAAGGTAAGTTATTTTTACTCGACGACGAAAATAAACGATCTTTTCATAAATATTGAAATTTGAGAGATTTTTCCTCGTTTTAGTTTCAAGTTTTAATATAAAAAAGTAACACATCTCTCTAAAATAATCTTATTTATTTATTTCTTATAACATTGAAGTTTTATTCAGGTTTCGTTCATCACTTACAAAAGAAAATATACGTTTGACAATTTAATTTATTATAGTAAAAGACAACAATTAAAACAAAAACTTTTAAAAATCGTATTTTACTTTATTAAAGTAATTCAAAGAACTCGGGGGTTAAAATAAATTTTAGTTTCAAGAACCCAGCCCTTTTAGGGTCAGGCAAAACATGTAGTTGACAGAGGGGGAATAAAATTCTCAGATTTAATGTATTTTTCGATGTTTAAAGGACGATGGGGGCTAATATTATCAAGAAGAAAATTTTTGAAATTATTTGTTCTGTTTTTGTTTGCTACAAGACTTTTGTGCCGGTTTTAAGAATCTATCTCTTTCTCTTGCTAAGACATTAACCACCACATCAATAATCACTACTTCTGTTGATTTGAGCGACACGAAGACAACTGATTTCAACTGCAACGATCCATATTTTACCCCGGACCGTGATCTTCCACATTTGCTGACCCATAGGCATATTCTTAATTGATTCCTTGTGCTGTTGAGACAGAGGCTCCATTTATAAAGTCAATTTTTCCAGACCTAAATACGACCAAGTACCAAATGGTTGACAAGTTATTTTATTCTCAAATTAAGACATACTATAATGACACTGCCCAAGGTCAAATTTTCTTATTAAATGACACTAGTTTAGTCATATCATATCGTCACGGTGATCAGAAAAATATATACACCAATAGTCTATCACATCTATTTTTAGAAAAGTTTTTAGTTTAATTAGTTTTTATATACTGCTAAAAAATTGTTCACATTTTCGAATATTCTAAATAAAATTTCACACCGGCGATGCGTAAATGTCACAAACCATTTTTCATTAACCTTCAAACATGACAGGTTAAACATCCCTCTAATCATAAAAGAAAAGATTTCAAGAATACTTCAAATGCAAATTAGGCGACCAGGACAAGCAGTTCGCAACGCATAAATGCAAAAAATGTTCTTATTTATCGATGCTTTCTGCTGGCAAGATTCTTAATTTATAAGAATTATAGTTCTCTCTATTTCTTGTCTTGACCATCCGTAAATAAAGAAAAGACAGAGATTATTGAATATCCCTCTTCATTTAAAAACCTTAAATATTAGGATATTTTAATAGGCCAGATTTATGTATTTTTATTTAGACTCTTCCTGTTTAGGTGTTTAAACTTCGAAGGTTAAAGAACCACCTTGATCCAGCCTTCAACATATATGAATGAAGAAATAGGCGGTTTAGGACGGGCGGAGATACCTCACACAACTGAGTGAATATTTTGAAATAATAAAGTAAAACATTCAATTTTTCTAAGCATTTATTTATGTTTGAAAATTTTTTATTATTTTTTTTCAATTTTTTCTTTAATTGAAACCTTTTAAACTAATAAATAATCAATAAACACAATTAAATAAATGAAAAATGAATAAATCAGGGGAGAATATTTCGCTGTGACCTGGGAGATATATTGGAGACCATCACTCAAGTGACTGGTTGCAGTTCATCAGTCATTCTGTAAAATGGTGACAAGTGTCCACCATTATTAGATTTGAGAAATAAATATAAAACGGGTAATAAGGGAATTGAATATATTTTATTTATTTATTTATTTTGAGGATTTATCTGAAATAAAATAATTTTAAATCTTTTACGTTAGATTAAACCGTAAGTAAAGGTTAGACTAATTGTTAGAATTTGACCAGATCTTCTAATAAATAAATTTTGTTTAATTAATTAATAATTAATTATTTTGTAACATGCTTACGTGGTTCTTTACTTATTAAAACAAAAAATATTTTGGATATATTTCATTAAATTATTTGTACTTTATAATTAATTGAATAAAACAAAAAATTTAATTTAAACATTTTAAAAGCTTTGAAAGTGTAAAATGTATTAATTGCTGAATCTTCAAAGAAAGTACATTTATTTTCAAACCTTTTATTTTCAAAGGAATATATTTATTTTGGAACCTTTCATTAGTGAATCTGGCATTGGATGTATTATACAGAATTGTGATAGGAAATCAAAAGAATTTAGGAACATGTTTTAATAATCTTCAATTCCTCTTTCATCTATTAAAATGGTACTCATAACTCAGGGGTTCAATAATTCCCAAACTCAACTACAAATAAGAATAGAGACTTCAACCCTTTGTGATCTTTTCACAGAATACGTCGGTTCTTTGCTTTGTGAATACTGAGAATTTAAGGTTCTTTTATAATGTTTTTCTTCCATATACTTGTTCTTTTTCATTATAAATGGATAAAAAATGAGATACAAGCCAAAATTGCTTCGGAATTTGCTTATTTGGCTAATTTTAGTGACAGAAAACATTTTTTGTCACTGTCTTCATTTGTATTATACCTTCAAATAAAACAAATATTGAACACACTATTGGTGGAATTTCATCTGATTTGTGTAAAAGAATAATTAAGAATTGGATTCAACGAATGAACGTCAGTAAATGTGCTCTAGACAGATATATGAGTTATGTTGAGTTTCATAATTAATGTTAATGTGTGCACTTTAGTTTGAAATTAAAAATTTAGGACAATGTTTTTTTTACCTAAAAATATCAATACTTTTTTATGACCTACAAAATTACCTATGTTGTATTTTTGACCTACAATAAAAAATCAATGTCAATAATAACAAGATAAAATTGACAACCAGCAATTACTCTTTTATTTACAAATTCACAGTTTCTTCATAGCTATTATGGTATTGTAACCAAATAAATTCTAGAAGAAAATCACCCCTTTGGTGATTATATGCTTTCATCACTGTATATTGTGCTGACTTGTCTAACTATTCTGTATATGATTGGAAGAATATAATTTTGGTTCAAATTTAGCAGGCTTGTATCTACAATCTGCTATAACTTAGACTCAACATTGCTTAGATGGGTATCTTCCTCGAAATTTATTCATATATAAATAGTAGTTTACGACGTTCTGAATGGAACACTCTATACATCTGCCAATCCTTTAGTTCGTTCCTAACGATAATTAAAATTACACTGTGTTAGATAGTAATGTCCGTGCTGACTAAAAACATGATTTCTGTTCATTTTTGGAGTATAGAAATGATTACATATTTCATATTCTTTGAAAACTCGTTCTTATGTCTCTCAATTTAAGATTTCCTATACTTAAACGATTATTGATTGCACTTTCATTTAATTCGTGAAAATCTTATTTCCCTACTATTCAAATTTTGAAAAATCGTATTAAAATTGGAAAAAATTTAATTGCTCCAGTATCATCCTACAATTCTGGGATAAAAATAAATGAGTACTAGATTAAAAAAGACTATAACTGAATATAAGATATAGATTCAATATGACGATGTCATAAAGAAAAGGTCATCGGATAACGCAGATGAAGCTCTTCAACGAGGAGTATTGCTGTCTTTATGCTCGGATCTTAGGTTAAATACCGAAGCGAAACGGTCAGAATTGAGCACATAGAAGGGCTTTGTCTTAAGTCATGATAACGCTAGACAGCATGTTTCAATGTTTGAGGCAAAAAAGTTTGGAACATGGCTGGGATTTTATGACTTAACCCTCATACTCACCTAACCTTGCTTAGGATTACTATTTTTTTCATTAACCTTCTAGGAAGTTTGATTCATCGAAAACCACCAAAAAGCACTTGGATGACTTCTTCCCGATTAGCCAACGATTTCTGTAGGAGAGGAATTTTTGAGCATCCAGAAGGTAGCAGAGATAATTAATTAAACCGAATAGAGACTATTTTGTTTAATAAAAGTATTAAAAGCTGTAAGATATTTTATCTTAGACATTCTTGGTCAAAATCCACAGGACTTAATACACAATGATTGTAAAAAGCAATAGATTATCAGATTAAGTCTCCTCTCTGTGGATCTCACAAAAAGACCCATTCTGTACATACAGTGGGTATAAGAGATTAAGTTAAATCTAGTCTAAAGTTCTTAATCTCCTATTAGATAACAAATATTTTCACAAGTGTTCTTTCATTGATCTTCTTAGACAAAATTGTAGAATTATCTGTTGAACCTAGCAAACATTTTTTTTAATGTGTACTTAAAAAATTATTTGTTTTCTTGTTTAAATGATAAAAAAATCAGAAAATTTCACCAGAACAATAAGATGGTTGTAATAATGCCAAATTTAAAAATGAGGATATTATAATTATAACTGATATATGACAAATTACTATGCTCCCATATCTCAGAGTGAATATTTTATAAATCTCGTTAAAAACTGATAATTAAAGATTTAATATTTTCATTTTTATTTTCATTTTTTAATGTAATTTTTATATACATCATCCTAAAATTTAAAATAAATTTAAATATTTTTCAGATTTAATATCAAAAGAATATTTAAACTAATATAATCGAATAAATAAATTATAAATTAAAAAATAATAAAATATTAAAAATATTAAAAATAAAATAATAAAATAAATAATGAAAAAATAATAAAATTAATGAAATAAATAAATAATTAATTAATTAATTAATAAAATAATATGATAAATAATAAAAAAAATAATAGAATAATAAAATAAATAAATTATTATTATTATTATAAATTCCGCAATTTAAGAAAATGATTAAAATCCATATTTAAATTATAGAAGAGTCGTCAGTCACAATCACTTTTTTAAAGCCTAAAAGCTCAATAATTAACTAAAATAATTAAATAATTATAAAAAGATCAATAGTTTTGTTGTTAATTTTATAAAATAAATCGCGTTTGGCTATTATAATGTCAACAACATTGTTTAGAAGAGATCAGAATTATCCGTTTCTGAAATAGAAACCTTCATAGCTGAACAAAGTTAATAATTAAACTCAAAGTTACCTTAAAGAGAATCGCCCGCCGTGAAAGAAAATATAATTGTGACAGAGTTTCAACTCGCAAAGCTTAAACTAAGACAAACAAAAGAAGAAATTGAGTGAGAGAAATAATCTTTCTTTTTTGAAAAGAAATTTCTAACTTAGAAAACTGAAAACTCTTCAGGTGTAAAGGTTTCGTATTGAAAGAAATCAAAATTAAAAATAAAAATCTCTTTAGTATATTTTATCGAATTAAAACAAAATTGTTGAATTGGCGCTCGATTTAATTTAAATTAAAAGGAAATTCTTTACTTAACGCTTGTTTAAATCGTTTGTAAAATATTTCAACTTTCCATCTTTAACAAAATAATCAACAGTTTCAGCTGTTGATGAAAAACGGACCACAAGGTTTAAACTAATACACGGATGTGTACCACATACGTTCCTTTTGAAAATCGAAAATGATTATGATTATGTATTAGTGATTTGTTTATATGGATTGAATTCATATTTGTTAATTTTGAAACTCGACGAAGATCTGACAGAAGCTTAATTAAATTTTATTTATTTTTTTATTTATTTAACTACCAATAAACTTTTTTCTTTCTTTTTACACGGATAAATTCAAAGTATCTAATGCAGCCTTTGATTAACTTTTCAAACGTCATCTCACATTAGATCCATTGATATTTTGTTCGCCATGTTACTGATTTCGATATCGTTATACGACGATTTTTACAAATTTTATTTGTGAAACGGTTTCTTTTATTGTTTACGAATCCACCGCTTGATGTTCTGATATTAAAACAAGCTTGATTTCTTTCTGAAAATGTTACCTAATGATTTTTATGATTAATTTAACTTGTAATGATTATTTGAATAATTAATATTTAATTGATTATTGAGATCGTTAATATTATTTTAACATATTTTAAACTTTTATTAAAATTTTTTAAAAATTAAAACTTTACAAAAATCTTAACGGTGATATTATGTGTGTCATTTTCAAGGCTAATTTCATTGTTTAATAACAATATTATTATTTAATAATAATAATAATAATTATTATTATTATTATTATTTAATTATTTTTAAAAAATCTGTTCAAGACACAGATAGCAGACGAAAACCATTGACAGGTGGTGATGAACATATAATATCCTTAATTCTAAAAACTTAAGGCACAAATAGGAGAATTATGAGAGATTTTTTAAAGAAGTCAATAAACCCATTTTGCACAAGGATATATCTCCCGTTATTATACTTTATCTCATTTTTGTGCATTTAGCTTATAATGAGTAACAATTATGAGCCTCTGTCGAGAAATGAAACAATTAATGCTGTTGTCGTCAACTAAACACAATTAGAACAGCATTGGCTAAAAGTGGTCCGAAAGTATATAATGGAAAAAGGTAGTGACTTATTCAAGATAATGTTAGTCCTCAAGTATTTTACTTGTTCCGCAAACAATCTCAGAATTTAAATGTTGTGACCAAAGTACCCCCATATATTCTCCAAATATTTCTAATCGAATGAGAAAGATTATCGAACTTGTATTTCTTTAAAAAAATTATTTCTGTGCTCTAAAAGATCTCTTTCAGTCTTTTTAGTCTTTTTTCAATTAAATATACATTATAAAAAGCGATTCGAATAAGCAATTTATTTATTTTTATTTATTTATTTATATATTATATTTACATATACAAAAACTAATTCAAATCAGAACTTTTATCTTTAATTTTTACAATTTAACGCAACCTACCCCTTGTGGTGTATTAATTATCGCTTCAGATTCTTTGCTTAATGCTTTCAATTTTACTTCAAAGAATTACACACACATACACACACACATATATATAAAGTTCGTTTCAAACAATAAAATTAATTAATAGTTTGTTTATTTAAATTCAAATCCAGAATTTATTAAACAAAATAATTTCCAAAACTTTTTTTAATATTTTGATCGGGCTTAATCTGGTAAGGGGATTCCTGGCAATTCGATTATGATTTGGCAAAATTATCCCCATTGTACGCATTGTATAATTGGAAAATTTATTCAATTTTAAAAGTTTAAATAATTTTCAAGTCGATCAGTTCAACTCTCAATTGGTCCGAAGCATTAACAATGTTTGTCTGTTTTCAGAATCGATTCTCCAATATTTTTAGACATAATAAGTTATTGTGATACCTTTTGAATGTTTATATTTTCAAATAACCATTTCCAAAATAATAATTATTATTATTATTATTATTGTAATAATAATAATGATAATTATAATAATAATAAAAAATAAATAAAGAGAATAAATTGATAAAGTTTTAAAATTTAAAGGATAAAAATTAAATGGTCTGATTATCTTCTGGAAAAAAATTTATTTTTTGTTAATAAAATCTAAGATTTTGTTAATTAGAAAAATCCTATAAGAGGACAATCACAGATTAGGAAACATGGCCAGAGATAAGAAATTGTTGAAAGACACTGTTCATTACATGTGATGCTACTAAATATTATATGAAATATTAAATCACTGAAAATCAATACCTTTTATTATTTTCCAATTATATAAACAAAAATATATAATTTTATTTATATTATTATTTATATTATTATTTATATCATTATTTATATTATTATTTAAGATC
>JBBMKC010073104.1:0-17259 GCA_037834085.1 Bipalium vagum | reverse complement strand
CCGCTAACAAGATTTAATTATTAAAACAACAATTGAAATAAGATATTTTTAATATATTAGTTTGAAAAATTTTATATATAAAAAAGAGCACGAACTTAGTTGCCAACCAAATAATTAATTTAATGACAATAAATAAATAAATAATAATATAAATAAAAAATTAAAATTATATAATATAAAATTATAATTAATTATGGTAATTTATTAATTATTTTTAAATTTATTTTATATTTTACATAAAAAATATTTGATATATTTTTAATTATTTAAGTAATAAATCTTTTTTAAGCGAAATTTTTGTTTTAAATGTCGATTTTAATCTTGAAAACATTAACTTTAATTTGTGAATTAAAATATATATTTATTCAGCGTCGAACGTCGGTTGCAAATAAATTTTGATCAGTGCAAATATTAAATATTGAGCATTAACTAATAATATTGATTCATTATTACAGTGCGCGTAAAAAGTCTGTTCACCCTCTATAAAAAATACGAATTTTAATTGAAAAGAATATTTTAAACAACGAAATTTATTAAATGAACAAGCCTTAATATTGAATAGGATATTCCTTTGATTTCTTGACCAATTGTAATCTTTTGGGCATTGAGAACACAATTTTTGGCACGTGTTACGAGAAAAGTTGTACCATTTGTTTTGGATCTCATTCCATAAATCTTCAGCACAATTGTTTTTTTTGCTGAATACCACATCTCCCCATTTATCTGCATCCCAAGAAGTCTTAACCCAGGAAAGTCTTTTGAGTCGTTGGTGCATTTTCAAATACGGCTTCTTAATTGCTGTATAACTTTGAAAACCATATTTTTTTCAGAATTTTCTGGACGGTACTGACAGATACATTTTGGACATACATTTGTAACTTGAATTGTACCTATTTGTGATATAAGGAACAGATGCAAAGTGGTTCACAATAGTTGGTCTGTCTTTTCTCATCCTATCACTCACCGAACCTGTTTCGAGATATTTCTTCCAACTATATTGCATGCCGCGTTTTGCCACCGTCTTGTTGTACTTTTCCAAGATTTGTTGACATATTTCAGTCCAAGAATTTCCATTATTCCGTAATGCAACAGTGCCACATCTTTGTAATTCTGTAAAATTTCTAGACATTTTAATTATCTAAAACAATAAATTTATACATTTTTTTAAAAAATATGTTATATTTGATTACATTATTTAAATATCTTTACAAAAAGTTAATATTTAAACAACTTTTTCTAATTAAATTGAAATATATATCAAAATTAGTATTTTTTATAGGGAGTGAACAGACTTTTTACGCGCACTGTAATATTGAAGAATTCACTTTCATAAAAACCAATAAATGACAAAAGATCAATAATTATAAATATAATAATTTAAATTTATTTATAAGAAATTATTTTTAATAAATATAATCACAATAAAAATTAATATTTATTATCTTTAATTATAATTATTAATAATAAAAATAAAAAATTAAGAATAAATAAATTCTCAGAGTAATAAATTGTTTTAATCAAATAAACAGTTATAACAAATACCGGAACAATGTCTGTTAATTTTAAGGAATAAAAAATCTTTTATTCTTTATTATCAAATAATATTAATAAAATAAATTGATCCAAAAATTGAGTTTTTTGGAATATCCTTTTGAAAAAAAAATCAAAAAAAGAACTCCAAGAGAAGACTTAACCAGTGACAGAGGTAAAGCCATTATTTTCCATGTCAATACAAGACCACTTCATTCTTTAATTGTCAAACAAACACTGTTAGACCAGCAATGGAAAATCCTTCGAGACCCACCGTACTCTTCCGAATAGCTCCAATAGATTGTCAATTATTCAGATCAGTGACTCATTCTCTGAAAGAAATTCAATTCAATTCGTTTATCCAATTGAATTCTTCTTAAGGAAAATCATTTTATCGCCGCGGCATATCCATGTTGCCAGATTTATGGGAGAAAGTCATTTTAACGACGGAGAATGCTTTGATTGATTTCACTATGTCTCTTGTCATAAAATAAATACTTTCAGTATTTAAAAGTCTAAAATTTATACACCCTCGTCTTAAGAAGAAAAATCAGAGATCCTAGTTGAAATTAATCGATTAGTGAATTGAATGACAAAAAGTGTTCAAAAGCTGCTTCACTGGTACTCATTTCATAATGGAAATCATTTATCGATTAGGTCAGAACAAAAGGGTCATTGTAAGGGGTCATTGCGATGTCAGGTGACAATTTGATTCTAAGGAATCCATTAACAGAATTATTGAGTACATCCGACGGTTGACGTCTATTTCCAATTTCACTTTTCGTCCACAAGGTCCGTGCCAGCATAGACGCCCTGAAACATGGTCATTATCACATACACGTAACATTGTCTGACGCCCTGAAACAGTGATCTTCTTTGATGCCAAACGTCATCTCACAAACGAGAAGACCATTGTTAAGCTTTACAGACTTGTACTACATCAGGTCTATCTCGATCACGCATACTTTTTTCTCTAAAATTGCACTGTTGTCTTTAGGGACCTAAAAACTAAGTTGTGTCCTATGTGCTTTTCGTTCCGCAAATTAGAGACCAGGAAATATTTTATCATGAATTAATGAGAAACGTACCGATTCCAGAAACGAGGAACCAAAAACCAGATACCCTAATGTAACTCACAGTGTTATCGGACAGGTGGAAAGAATTAGGGCAGAACAGATGGCCGATGTTTCCATTGCGGACATGATTGCATGGTTGTCGGCAGTAGGAGTGTTCTGCAGGGAAAAGTTCAAAATAATATATTGTATCAATGGAAAAATGATCTGAACGTGGCGGAAAAGTTTCCTGTGTTAAGAAAAGATGAACGAAAGCTGATTATAATTTCACGAGGATTTGTCGAACAAGATGAAGATCAGAAAATATTGAATATTGGGTTGACACGAAAGTAATTATCGATTTTTTTGAAAAAACAAAGACACAACACTAGAGGAGGATGTATATATATATATATTGAATTACGAATATTCCACTGTTATCAAGGACCTGTGCCAATCGGCCAATAAACATAACAATCCTTTAATCCTTTCATAAAAAACCTCTTGGCTTTATCCGCCAAAAACAGCAACAAGTCGGATTTGACGTCATTATCGTTTGTAGACTTGTAAACATTCAGTAGGTCCCATTGCAGGTCCCAGCAAAGGTTCAATAACTTTTGCGGAATGACCAAAGAAGTTTGCGGTAGGCAATGTCTTGATGAAAAACATTGAAATCAGAGAACAATACCTTGAATGATCAGATCAATAAAATATATAAAACCCTAACAATTTGTCCAAGCACCAATCAAAACAGGGAATATATATTCACTATGACACTCTTACTGAAGATTCTTTATTGATGTGCATTTGGAGCGATGACAGGCTCATGAGGACGCTGTTCTTGATTGATTCCAAGATCATGGCGTCAATGTAATCTGTGTACCATGTCCAGATCGAGGAGTCCTGATTTATTTCCACGACCTTTATTGTGACAATCAATCATGGTTTGAAGACAAAAATCAAGTACTTCTAATGTCGATTTCACAACCTTCTCTATCATACCCTGGGAACATGACAGCTTTTGCTTAATCTCTTCTTCAATAGTCCTACATTGATATTTATATTAGTAATTATACTAATAAGGATAATAATAAATAATAATAAAAATAAAAATAATAATAATGATAATAATATGTATATGTTCGAAAAACTCTGACCAAAAATTGATTATCTCAATTTTTATTGCTATGGTCAAAATATATCTAAATATCGTTCCCCATATTATTCGGAAATATTCTCTAATAATAACCGTCAACGATTAAGAATTACCTACCTATGTAGGCCCTGCAGCTTACAAGTATTATTGGTCCGGGACTCGTAACATGTGGAGAATATGTCCAGGTTCCCCCGACTCCATGAGTTCCCGATGTCAATAATTTTGTCCAGATTCTCTTGAATGACGATCAATTTCAGCCAAAACTCGTTTGAAACCAAAAACGACAGTTTCTCTATGAAATCAAACGATTCCGGCATCTTCCAACAGTAATTTTTAGAGCCCACTTGAAGCAGCTACAAACGAATAATATAATAAAATGTTATTACACTAAAAAGAGTTAATGTTTTAATTGGAAAGAATGAGAGACAGAAATTATCGATTTGAAGCTGACTGGAGGAACAGACTTCTGGAAAGTGAATTTAAAGAAGAGGAACAGGTAATTGACCTTAAAAGATCACCTGGCCCTCTTTGTGTGTACTTTTCTGTGGAGTCATTTTAAACAAATAGTTTATGCACACCAGAATCATTCATTGTAAACTTTGAAGCGCAAAACAATTTTTGCATTGCTCAAGTGATCTTCCTGGAATAACGCGGTCGATGTATTTTGTCTTTATCTTTTGTTCATTTAAAAATGTAAAGTTAAATCGATTTTTCTTTTATTATTTATGGATAAAGTTGTGAGACAACAACAAGAGATAATTAATTTTCCCAAATAATCTATAATAATAATAATAATAATAATAAATAATATTATATTTTTAAAAATAATACTATTATTATTTTCTATTACATCAATAGAGGATAATGATTTTGATCATGTTGCTGTTAACTGATTATAACATTTATCGTCCTGTCACAACCCCTTTTATCGTTACCTTCATAAAGAACATCTTACACAAAATTTATGGCAAAGAAAATAAAATTTAAACAAAACCAAAACTAAAAAATATTAAAGTCAAAGGTGTGGAAAATGATAAAAGATAACTTCAACCTCGTTGATCTTCTCTAAATCCTTTTCCAGAAGACCTCTTTCAAAAATAGACATAGATCGATTTGCATAATTGAATTGAAAGACAATCAAGCTCAGTTTCCTCAAATAAAGGTCAATATTGATGCCGTCAGTTGATCGCAAGATCTGTTCGCAGGTTTCCGACAATTGGAAATTCTCGTTGTTCTTGAAAAGTATAATCATAAATAAGGAGGAATACGAACAAAGGGGAACTACTTGGACGAGAAATTTGATTTCTTTTATTGTGCTCATCAATCGAAAGTCAATATTGATCGTCAGTAGGGGGGCACAGTACTCGGCCATGGAGTCCGGATTCTCGAAAACCTAAAGAAAATGTTTCAAAAATATTTAATTCCTGGAGATAGATAACAGAAGACAGTTTATTTTTATTATTCGATCAATCAAATATCTGTGAAATGTTTCAAACAAAAGTTAGATCCAATTCTTTTTATTATTTATTATTATAAAATCACTTTTAATTAATATTAATAATCATACTTTGATAAAAAATATTGATGGCGGACGACCCAATGACCCATTGATTTCTCTGGGTTAGACTATTGCTTATCGTTTTCTTTTTGTTATAGTTTAACATTTCCCTTTTAATTTTGAATTTAATAATTCAATAACGTGATACAGTAAACATTGAGATCTATATATTGATTATCGATTCTTTTTTTAATCAATATTAATTCATATAATCAATTTTTATATTATAGCATAACAGTAATTGTGATCATTTTTGTGACCTTGTGTTTTATTCAGATATTACGTCATTATGATTTTTTTATTAAAAATGTTTTTTTTATTGAATAAAGATTTCTGTGATTATTTTGATTCCTATAGTAAGGGTTATTTTGATTTCCTAACACGTTAATAACTAAATAAGAATTTAGTAAAATCGTGATACATTAGTATAAAAGTAACAATATGAAATGCGAAGAAGACATTAGTATAATGATTTAATAAAAGGTTTTATACGCCGGAATACAATTGATATGAAAAAAGAATACGTTTGCATAGTAGGAGTAATGATAGATATGTGACAAAATGACATGGTGAAAATATTTAATAAAATGGATAATTAAAACACTTTATTCAGACAGAATCATTCTGAAGCATTAAATAGAATCTATCTAGACATTGCTTCCTTGTAAGGCCACATTCATAATGAATCATCAACCAATACTTTTTCCGACAAAGTTTCATATTTTATTTATAACTCATATTCCAAATGTTTACCTCGTTAAAAAAATTAATTAATTTATATTTATTCAATTGATTTATAGTAATTCAATATCATTTATTTTATGATTATGTCAGTTGAAAGACGCGAATATCACTTAAAGTATTCGATTCCAAAAGTAAATGTTCTCAGCACTTCATGTAAGGTCTAATTTCAATGTAAAAGATGAATAATTGTTTTACAAACTTTAATCTTGGAATGTTAGATAATCGATATGAGATGACAGGAATTCTTTTTATAATTTTCATGTACTAAAGACTAACTCGACAGTAAATAATAAAAGTATAATTGTTTTCTTAGACTTATTAGAACATCTTACCAGCAGCGGTTGGCGCAGGTATTCCACCATGTCTGGAGATAGATTTTGCCTCCACTCTTCTATGATATTTATTTCCATTCTTTAAAATGTGTCAATACTCATGAAATAGAAAAATAGAAAAAATAGTCCTTACTTGGTACACATTTCCAAAACACCTTCAGCAGCTCTGTGTAGTTTCCATCCATTTTCTTCCATTAAAACATTTGGAAACGCTTTTATCAGTTGATCCAAGGGTGTCTGTGTCGATAATTACAAAAGTAACAATCAATAATTAAAAGGTTTTTTGAAGTTCTTGTTTGTCCGGAAAAATTCTATCAGTAAATTATGATGAAATATATTATTTAAAATTATTTATTAAATATTTTGATTGGATGAAATGTTCTAATTTTAATATTTCAAAATTGATTATATATTATATTATTATTGCTATATTTTGTTACAGGATGTATGAAAAGTAAGTAACAGATTTTTAAATGAAAGATTGTAATATACACCTCATATAACATTGTACTTTCTTCACTCAACGAAATACATTTGTTAAAAATCAATAATTTTTCAGCAGAACATCCATTAACACTGATACAATGTTGTAATCAACGATAAAAAGAGGTCATAGCATTTTTACACCTTACTGGTGGTATGTTAGGTGTTTCTTCTTCGATTGCATCTGTCAGATTTTTTATACTTCTTTGGTTTTCTTATATTATATCTATTATATCTATTTAAAAGCAGGAAACTCGTTGTGTAAAGATTGTCCTGCTCTCTCAATCAACCTTACATACAATGTGCTGTTCAAACTTTTTAACTTCAACTGATTATTAACCAGCAACTCCATTCTGTTGAGAAATTGGTTTTGAACTTGTTCTTCGACAAATTATGTACTGTTTTAAAATTGAATTCATTCTCCTTAGCAGAACTTCATAAATGTGAAAAAATTTTCAATTTTTTTTGTTGTGATTATATTAACTTCTTAAAAAAATCGTTTGATTTTATTAATTTTATTTCTCATTGGTCTGTTAAAATATCGAATCAATTTTACAAAAATTTTATTAATCTAAATGTCTAAATGTCACTTCTTATAAAAACTAAAATCCATTAAGACCGAAAAAATCACTTGAGTAACTTTCTGTACGATTAACAGTTTTGACTATTGTTTGACCTTTTTTGCTTAGAAAATATAAGATTGATTTTATCGTTTGATTTTATTAAATTCGATTCTCATTGGTCATTTTAATAAAAAGTAAAATTCAGATAAAATATCAAATACTATTTTAAAGGATTTTTTAAAAAATTTTGTAATTTAGGCTTTTTAATATTAATCTTAATATTAAGCCAATAAAAAGCCAATAAAGCCTTATACCCATTTTTAGTAATTTATTAAAACCTGTCCAAAGTTATCTTTATATATATTTTGTAAAATACTTTTCGGTTTCAGTCTTCTGAAAAATATTTATTTTGAAAATACAAGCCAATTATCGTTTGATTTTTTTATTTCAATTTTCATTGGTCGAAATAATCAAACAAATTAAACATGTTGTGAGCAGAAGAAAATAAATTCTGGTAAACTGAAATGAAATATTTTTAATTTAAAACTAACACAAATTCGGTTTTTGAAGCCCTGCAAAGTAACGAGTCTATTAATTAGACTCGGGGCGTTTTTCATATTCAGTAATTGATCGAATCTTTCTTTATTCTCTACGAGTGATTGAATCTCCTCAACTTCCATCTTGAACTCGGATAATATCGACTGCAGCTTACTTTTTAACATTTTCTATTTGTTTATGAATATATTTAATAAGTTTCAATGAAAAATTTCAGTACTTGTACAATGTCTCTGCCACTTGTTCCTTCAAACACCTCAATAAGGTGGAGCTTGGATTCCACGGTTGGACAAAAGTCAAGGCTTCTGTTAATGATAATTCCAAGACCATATTCCAGCTCCTGAAATTCGCTTTTTAAAACCAAGTGGTACATCAAAATTAAGACAAAGTTCATCAAAGAAAGGAAGAATATTCACCTTGGAAAAAGTTAATAACAACCTTTTTCGATTGTCTTGAAATCAATAATCTCGTCTTACAAATTAAATATATTTGGTATATTAAGCTTTTTTATATTTTAAATGTACTAACACTTTTATTTATATTTTTTGTGATAATAAAATTTCTGCTTAGTAAAAAAAACTCGTAAAAATTATTATCATATTTTTTTTAATCTTGAATAAAAACGAACCACTTATTAATTTAATAATTGGCATTGGAATTATTGGATCTGTTGTTTAGTCAACCTAATTTGATCAGATACCCACAAGTTTGCACGCGCATCATTTAAATAGGTAAATAAATAATTCAAAAATGATAAGTACTCATACCATATTCAGCAATATGATTGGAAAAGGAAAAACACATTTCAAGAAGATCAAATGGTAGGACCTCTCTAAGGTGGAATAAGTTTCAGAGAAATCGTTAGATGTTTTTGGAAGAAATTATTCTACTATTATTGGTATAGAATGCGTGGTGTGAGGAAGACTTGCAGAATCATCACAGTGATAGTGGACAAAATCGAAACACCATGGGTTAGTACGGGCAACAATTTCTCTGGCCTAATTAATTTTTTTTTACTTATGTGTACTCAAGCATTGAGCCGAGGAACAAATCCAAGTGCACACAGAGGCTTTTTTATGTTTTACGTGATATATGTAGCGTCTCTTTTATTTTCCTATTCGTATGGGATGGATTCTGTTTGATGAAGGTCTTGATATCACTTGATTTAGTTTTCATTTACAAATCGGGACAGCGGTGTATTAATACTGAAATATCCGCAAAAAAATAAAGCTAACCCTTTTTGAACCAACTACATTACATATTTGTCTTATCCTCTTCGAACCTTTGTAAAAAAACAATATTTATAAATAACAAAATACTTACCTGTTAACGTAATAAAACAAAAAATAACGTAAACGTACACTTACCGTTCACATTATCGAATTGCGAAATTCAATTTTAAATTTTTTACAAAATTTTTATATTATTTAAACAAAAAAAAATTAAATATCTCTAGAAAAAGGTTCACTATCAAAAAGAACACGAACTTTTGCCCAATCAAATGAATAAGATGCAGAAAATATAAGCAAGACCCAAGGTCAACCGAAATTTTAATATGGCAATATTCAGTCACTTAAAAATTTTATTAATGAAAAATAAAACAAAGAAATCTTCGACATCTCGGCTTACCTTTACCACACAGCGGAATTCATAAAATGCTCTTTGGAAAACGGCAGAATTTTCAAAGTCGAGAATATCCGAGACTTTGCGATGGAAATGTTGCGTGGCCATTTGAAAGCGATTGTCTATTTCTGTGACCATTGAGTTGAGCGTACTGGTCGAAGCCCCACCAATTCGAGCAACATTTGACAGGGATCGAAAATGCTCCAACGACTCGAAAAACTCCACACAATCATTGCATCTATCAACAAAACCAAGTTTTATTTTGAGCTTTAGGATATATCTTTATTTATTTATAAAATGTACTTTATATTATGTTATATTTGGTCATCCGAAAAGTAATGTCCATTTTTGACCAATTTAATAAAAGTTTCAATAAAATTAATCAATAAACTTATTATAGATTATTTCATTAAAGATTAATAAAATAAACAAAGCTTGTTTAAATAATATGATTTACTTAAAATATCTACAGTTAATTTTAAAATATCAAGCCTTAAACGATCAGAGGAACATTTGCATCCATAATACGAAAGAGTAATGCCTGGTGAATAAGAGAAATGATGACGCAAGACTTCCAAATGAATGAATGTGTTGTAGTGTTATCTTTAAGAATTATCTTTCCATATCTGTCCACCGAATCTCGTATTTTCTTGGTCATACCAAAGCTTGAAACGGATTAATTGGCATCGATGCTGCTCAACAGTTATGATTTTTGACGATTTCAACACTTCATAATAATTTTCATCTTTTTGAAGTCATCAGATACATAGCATAACAAGTCACGTGTCATTGGCTATTTAGTGATGTTTGATTTTAAAAATAAATATTCAATAATACCAATTTAATGTTTTAATAAAAGCAGAAATTTTAGCGCATTTTTGTTAAAGCTCGAGTTATAATTTTTCACCTAGTAGAAAGGCCAAGAAAAAAATCGCGCTGATAAAATCGATTTTGTGAGTGAAACAAAAAAAATTCAGTTTCATAATTCTCGAATATTGTATTGTTTAAATATATCAATTGGTAACTAATCACCTCACACAGGGTGAGTTTATTAACTGGATACGTTTGATTGGTCACTGCACTGTATTATTTAGAAGCCTCTATTTTGAAGAATCGATCAACGCGATTAGAATTGGTTTTCTTTATTATTAAATAATATATTATTTTACAATCTTTTAGTGATTTTCGAATATGGTAGACCTCCGTAGGTTGTATATTCTCTTACAATGACCGATGGTATTCTCATGTTTGCCTGAACCTTAGGATGGATGCTACGATAAAGATATACAAATCCAAAAGCAGAAATAGCCAAAACTACATATGACGGCATGGTTATAAATCAATTAAATCTGGCGGCATACCTGCCGTGATATTTAATAGATACAAAAAATTGAAGAAATATGTTGTTCCGATGTGAAATAATGTGTCATATTGAATAAATCGTTGTAAAATAAATTAAAAGTAAAAACAGTATCAATTATTATGATTACGGTAAAGCAAAAATTAAATCAATGAGTGAAAAAAACTAACTGATGACCGTTAGAAATGGTCTCTCGGCCTGATAATTTTCATTTAGTTAATCTTTCAATAATAGCTGAAAAATGAAATTGGGAACTGTTACCTTTGTATAATTCGATTCAGTTTTTCGAAGCACGGAGAATTGCGAGCTGGCCAAACACTTATCAGACTCAAGTCGTCAACTGAACCATTTACAGAAGGATCTTCAGCATTTTTCAATTTCAGTCTGAACGGAGACTTAAAAGCATGGGGTCCGTAGACTTTGGTCTTCCACACTCCTCCCTTGGATAAATCGTGTCTGTGAGAAAGTCATATTAATATCTAAAATCAAACTGTATGTAGAAAAAGAGTGAGTGTTCATCACACAACAATAATGGTGAAAGGCAGCGTGCAAAAGTGGTACACAGAGACCTTTAAGATGAGAATAAACAAATAATAACAAAGTAAACAAATATCGCTGAGCTAATGAGATTTTTTATCAAAATGATTTCAAATATAATTCAAAGACTTTCTGACTTCGGTGCTGTCACTTTCTAAAATTCAACTTATCCAATCAATACAATTTTTGAAGGCTTTGTCATGGTGCATTATCAACCATCAATATATGATCAATACATTTTTGCGGGTCCCCATGTCTATATTTCAATCGTTGAAACCATCTCCTACATTGACTATTACTAGTCACGATATCATCGAAAACTTTATGGTATGATTTGCGCCTGTTTTCCTTGCTGGAAATCATACGTCATATAAATGCGAGCTTTGTATTTTTGGTTATCCATATTTCTGAGCTTATTTTCCAAAATATCACACTCAATACCTTTTATTTTCTATAAATTTGACTTCTTTCTCATTTACTTTAGGATAGTTAATTTTTAAATGTATCACTCACAATCGTTCCTCTTTGGATTTGCATCTTTTATTAATCTTTCTTTAATAATATCCATTTCCATATTCATCTGAATTTTACTATAACCAATTGCTCTTTATTTCTGACAAAACCAGTTTTCCAACATTTCCATTTAACCTTTTGAGTTAATTTGACCTTTTGAATGGGACCAGATCAGTTTTTATTGGCCGATTAAAAATATATTCTCATTGGTTGAATTAATTTATAAAACTGTGCAAATATCATTCTAGATGGCCTAATATCTGAAAGGCGTTCTGATCAGTAGTGGTTAACATTATTTCTTTTCATTATGATTGATTACAAAATCATTATTTTTAAGTCACGTTTCTCTTCATTTCTTACTTGGGCACATTTTCCCATGATTTAATATTTGTTATTATAAGTTATAAAATGTTAATGGAGCATTAAATATCGGGAACAATATTTTTAAGGTTGAAAAAAAATTTTACTTTTAAAATTTGGTAAACATGTTATTATTTTGCGATCTTTCATTAATACATTCAGAGTTATTTCATTTGAAGATTAAAACAATTTATTCTACGAAGTCGACATAAAATCGAAAGGAAATTTGCTGAAGAGAATAGTGCAAATAATGAAAAATATGTGAAAAAATAATTTACCTGAAAATGTTATCTAAATCTACAATAAATCAATAATTAATGAATTATGAACCAATCAAATAATTATTAAAGAAATAAAATCAATTAACATTAATATCTCGGCCAACTTACATTAAATGGGAATTTTCAATTTCGTTTTTTTTATTGACTTCTTCCGCCATGTCCCGCGTATCCAAATACGTTCCGCGGAATTTGGCGCAGATTCTTAGGGCGTTCTTGAAATTTTGAAGGTTCTAATTATTTATATTTTTAACCGATGTCATTTGGATAATTTCTTTAAAATACCGTTCCGATATCCTGGGACTGATAATCTCCTATCACTGAGAAGACCTTGTCCAGAATTTTATTCACAAATATTCTCAGAAAGCGACAGATGTTCTCTTCCAAATGATAGTAGCTGTTGTGGTGAGAGTAATAAAACAAATGTTTATTATATCACTCACGAAATTATTATTATTTTTATTTTACACTGGTGTTGGTAATATTATATTTATACTTCTTTATTATTTATGTTTATCACTTTGAATCTTCAAAGTTTTTGTTGTTTAAAATAAATTTATGAAATTAAGGATTTGGTAGGGATTCTCAGGAATTCCGGGTGCATCGATCAGAAGTATTTACATAACAAATCCTGCAATGGAATCGAAACCTGCAAACCCAAATACGAACAACAAGATTTGATGGAGATCTGTAACGAGTGATAAGGCTTGGTATTTAAACCAGTCAGAAAAGACGTCGTTATGGTTACTGTATACTCGAATTGTTGTTCTAAACAATGTTTCATTTCTGAGATTAAGTTTAAGTAAAAGAATAAGCAAGTAGTTAAATGATTGCGAGAAATTGGAACAAGTAAGATAGCTTTTAAATATGTATCACGAGAGTGCATTGATTTTAGACGTTTTAAACAAATTTTAATATTTATTTATTTTATAAATGGTAATGAGCGCAGTTGGATATCGAAAAATTTTATAAAAAGCACCTTTAAATAAAACCAATTTAATAGAAACAATTTTCAATGGTAACAGCAATGGTGATAAGTATTAGGATGAGGCAGAATAACTCGAGTTTCTTAACACTTTAAAATGAAAGACCAAAAAATAGTTATAGAACATTTATTCGTCGATCGATTGTCTATTTCTGTGACCATTGAGTTGAGCGTACTGATCGAAGTTCCGCCAATTCAAGCAACATTTGACAGAGAACGAAAATACTCCAACGACTCAAAAAACTCGAAACTATCATTACACCTACCAAAATAAAACCAAGTGTTATTTTGAGTTTTAGGATATCTCTTTATGTATTTATAAAATGTGTTTTATATTATGTTATATTTGGTCATCCGAAAAGTAATGTCCATTTTTGACCTACTTAATAAGTTTCCATAAAATTAATCATTTAACCATTAAACAATTTGGTTTTATTGTCTTTAACCATCGTTCTGGTCGCTCTTCTTTTATAATATTATGCTGCTTCCTTGGAAACAAAAAATTAAGAAAACCACTTTCTACATAGTCAATCAATTTTAACCACGGTCCTTTTAAAAAATAAGTCATTAAATGAACAAATAAAAATCACACAGTGCAAGATCTGACGCGCTTCATCTTTGTGCTGATCGGCAACAGTTATCATAGATTATCAATTTTTCGTCGTCCATGTTTATTCGATAAAAAAATGGCTCATTTCGATTGCGTAGAAGTAGTGACGGAGAAACTTATAAATGAAAATAGTTCATATTACCGTTCAGGTAGCGAGGAATCCATTTATCGAGTTTCTTAATTTTTTCAATGGCTCTTAAATAATTTGAAACTGCTCCAACATTTACTCCAATATTAGTGGCAATCTCCAGAACTGTTGAAAGTTACTTTTGTTTGATTAATTCTTTCAAATATTCACTTTTGATGACATCTGTTGGCCTACTACATTCTTGCCAACATTTTTAAAACCATTCCTGTACTGTGTGTACTTCACAAGCAATATTTCCAAAAGATCCTCTGATGTTCCCAAAAAGCTTGTAATACCATATGGTCAAGTCTAAATTCACCTAGGAAATGGATCTAAAATCGCAGCTGTTCATCGTAATCTGTAATAATGATAAAAAATATAATATACATATCAAATATCTTATGAGAAACATTACTTTTTAAGCTTAGAATTACGTTACGAAACATTCGAATGAATGACTTCCATGACGATTAAAATTATCTTTAAGAACAAATCATGAATAACGACATTTCATATTGAACAGCCTAATAGTGTTTAAATAGCTTCTCCCAGATTCAAGAAGCGGTGATGAATGAGACCGGAAGCAGATCATCAAACAGTCACCATCACCTTATTTTGGTGAAACTTTGGCTTTGGAAAATGTTGTGAAGTTTTACCGTAGTCCAACTATGGAACTTACCGCCGTCGGTGATCGTACAGTATCTCCATCGCGAAAAACTTTGAACCAAAGTTATAGCTTACTTTCTTGAATCATTCGTTCACGAAATCCATTCACTTTTTTTCGATACTTTGTGATTCAATTTAAGCTCGTATAAGAAAAAAAGACATAATTGCATATTTTCCGTATTACCTTTTATGATTAATAACCACGAAATTTAAAGTTAAATAAAGAAGAAATGCTTACAGAAATCTATCGGATATCGAATACCATGGAAATCGATATATGAAATATTAATTAAAAATGTCAAAATAAGGTTAAATAAATGAGCTTTATAAAAACAGGCTTTATTTTTAAATATAATATCCTAATACCGATGTTGAAAAATATCAATATCGGTCAAAAACAAGTACCAAAATACAACGAACAGTGAAAATAATAGAGCGAAAAAGTGGTATTGTTTTTCATTTCAAATCGCATAAGGGTAGTCTTGAAAAACCGTCATTATTAAGAGCAATTAATAAAATACAGGTGAAAAGTGTAAAATAAACAGAAGATTTTATTGCTCAATGAATCCTGTGCTCTTTTAAAGGTCAGGCATATTATTTTAAAAGTAGTATTTTATTCATTTCAGGTTTTACCTAATCATACAGTGCCACACAAATTAATTGCCGCATCTCATAAAATTAAGAAATCTTGATTATTTTTCAAGGCATTTAAAGTTTAATTTATTTTTTTAAATTTAATGACAGAACATGTTCGTAGAACATATTTTATAAACAGTCTAATATTTTGCTTATTTTAGAATTTAATTTTGTTAAAATAATTCAAAATATTATTGACAATAATTAATTACCGCGCCAATTTGATTTTAAGTTTATTCCATAAATTTATATTTTAAAGTTCAAATCTTTAATCCTTGTTATAAGTGAGTGTTAATACTTATAACATTTGCTTATTTAAGTTCTTAGTAAATTCTGAGCATGCCAAATTTTAAAAAGTTGTCGGACACTGAGAAAGGAATGATTAAGCACAACAGATGGACCTCAATTAATTTGTGTCGTTTTTTCTTGCCATTTTAATTATTTATTTGATAAAGTTGGTAATATTAAGGTTTTTTTAAAAAATGTAACAGTACACTTAGGACACCTGTTAAATTTTACAACATTTAAAATTATTTGCACATAAGATAATGTCATTTTTGTTAGTGCGGCGGCAGTTAATTTGTGACGCGCTGTACATATCATAATAAAAATCTTTAGACAACATTTACACACCAGAATCCTGAAAATGACAACCAAAACCGTGTTACCTGTTGAACTGCCAAATCAAGAAGACCAGTCTCAGTAGGGGAGGGATTAAAGAAACGATATCCTTTGTAATATTGGCCAAATCGAATTTTTCGAACCAATGAGCGAGAGGGTCCAAATATTTGATCATGTCTTTCGTGAACAGTTTTTCTTCGCTGATCTCGATCATCAGATCGACAAACGAACGATGGTAAGGTGAGTCGACACTTTCCAGATTCCCTAGGATTTCCTTTGCCCAGGGCAGGTGCAGCTGTTTCTGAACACTGACAACCGAATCTAAGTGAGACTTCCACAATTCTATTTCTGTAACAGGTGTATTGTCCTCGAATTGTTGCTTTCTGTAAGTGTCTTCTCTCAGGAGAATTCCCTGAACATTTCATAATTTTAAGTGCTTAACCTTTTCAATTCTTTTTATTTTACAAAACCTTTCCATTGTTTAACGTAAATGAATATATATAGTTGGTCGACCTTTTAACAAAAACACCTTCAATGTAAGGTTTATTAATCATTAATGCACGTGGTTTGAGTCTATCGCCATTTCCCATGTACCAAGCCACCTCGCAAGAAAGACCCTACTTTAAGCTGATGACCTTGTCAATGTCGTTTTGGACATCTCTGAGGCTTCTGAAGTTTTAGTTCAAAAAGAGATGTGCAGGAAAAAAACATGAAAGATTTTATTGACAAAGTGAGAAAAGTATTTATGCTTTGTTACTTAATCACTTAAGGCTTGACGTTACTATCATTTATGAGTAAGGTAATAATAAAATAATTAAATTACAGTTATTTTGTTTTAATCGCTCAAATATTTCTTTTATTAAAAATGACAGAATGCTGAAGTATAAAAAAAGAAATAATAATAATAATAATAATAATAATAATAATAATAATAATAATAATAATAATAATAATAATACTAATAATAATA
>JBBMKC010072993.1:0-17275 GCA_037834085.1 Bipalium vagum | reverse complement strand
CAAAATAAATAATTGTCTGGAATATTTACTTTTTACTATTATTTAAAATCATTAAGTTACTTTTGAGCCACCCTGTAATTATTTGAAAAAATATAATAAATTAAACAATGAAAACACGCCAGAAAACCCATAAAATCTTTCATCGCACAAATATACTTCTATTTAATTTAGAAAATAAATAATTTTCAATTTTTTTAATGGATTAAATAAACCTTTTAAATACAGTTCTGCAGAAAAATATCCCAAATGCTTAGAGAAAATCAACCAAACCAAGTGCCATTTTTCAGAAATTATAGACGATATAAATTTTGACGTTGTGTCCATCTTGGCGATGTGTCGGTATAAATATATTTACGAGGGTATTGGTTTTATTTTTCATTGAATTTCATTGAATTTCTTTTCAGAATATAACAGCATCGTGAACTGTTTAAGAAAATTTTCTCCGCCCATTGTCAAATGCTATAATATGTACTCTCAGGAAATTTTAAAGTATAACAATGTCTCCTTCAGGCTATTCAAAAACAAATCAAAAGCTTGCAAGTAAAACATTGTTTGTTTTGTTTTCATCAATCCCAATGGCAATTTAGAACACCTTTATCAATGTGTATAATATTGTAAAATAGCTGACAAGTCTTTGAGAATTTATGTATTTCATTGTTTGACAGATTCCAGCAAAAATTTGACGGATATCAACTTTGCCTCTTTGTTTCAAGAGACAATATTTTCACTATTAAAAAAGTTTTAAAAAAAAAATTAACCAAAAAAAAGGAAAATATCTTTAAAAAATAAATCTCCCAATTTTACTTTTCTTCTCCATTTGGAACATTTCAGAATTTCCTTTGAAATTTTCATTTTTATATTATTACTAAAAATAAATAAATAAACCCGTTCTCTGTCTAATGATTTTTTTTCGTTTTTACACAAATTTTTATTTTTCCGTCTTTGGCATGACTTTTATCAGATCTTCTCTTTCCGTTATCTGCTCAATCAAACAACGAAGAGACTTGAAAAACTGGAAATATTTTTTTTATTAATTAATTTTATTTTTCTAAAAATATTATTCACTGTTTTTATTATTTTTATTATTTAAATATATTTGACGGAATAATCGAATATATCCTTATATAGAAATATTTATGGCTCTATTTCGTTCAGTCATATATTTTCCAAATAACAATACAATTAAAGATCAGCACATTCTTTGCTTTGTTTTCATTGCACAATAATTGGATTTAAAAGTGAAGTATAATTCCTATAAAGTTGTTTTAATAATATTTAATAAATATCCGGTAATTATTCATTGGAACATTTTCCATTATACCATAATCATTTGTTTGGGTTTCATTTGATAATGATATTTGTCTTCGGCGGTCGGGAAAGTATGCCGCTCCGTAATTTATCGTAGCTTTTGGATAAATCCTTGTCATCGATGTTAATAGCTTAATAAAATTAGTTAATAAAAATAATTTAATTACTTATTCAGTAATTATAAACAATTATGGCAGTCGACTACTAAAATATAAATTAAATTATATTGCATTATTAAATTATAAATTGAAAAAATAATTAAATATTATCGATGATTTTTATGAATGTGAAGTACCGTTTTATGTTAAGCAAAAATTTATTCCACAAAAATTTTGCTTTCAATTGAAATAGAAGGGAAATATGATTTATTGGAACAAGTGAAAAAAACTGGAAATGGGTGATCGTATTGTTTGCTTTTTTACAGAATAACGAATTGTTTCTCGAACGTTTGAACGAGAAAGGATTCTGTTTATGAAATTCTATGGTCACTGGTTAGATCATAATCAAGGTTCACGGTATTTTCAAAGTTGTAAATATAAGATAGATAATGATAGGTCACAAGCGAAATAATTGTTCAATTCGAACTTTTAAAATGAAATTATTACGGATTGAAAGTACATCCAGCAAATCAAGGAAATAAACCAGAAACATTAATGCTTAAGTCAACTGATAATGTTGTGCAATTTGATCATGGTCTAATCACTAAGCTGTGCCTCCCGACTGTTATACATACACAACTTTTCATTGCAAGTTACAATGTGGTCGATCATTATTGCAACCTAAAATCAGCGTAGAATCAACTTCAAATCGTTGATTTCTTTAGTTTTCATTCAATGGGTGAAAAACCAACTTTTTCACCGTTTTGATTTATTAATTTCTTCCAAAGGTCTAAATTGATGCAATGGAGAAATCATATACATGAATTAGCCTCCACTATAACTCTAAATTTGTTCTTTTCGATGATAGTTTTGATGATTGTCTTCCCAATCTTAGAGCGTTTCATCTCCATCTAGCATAGATTTTCCTTTTTTCTTTCTTTAAAAACAAGTTGATGTTACAACTGGCTTCCGCTCCTTTATGGCCCAGTTTAAATTCGTAAAAGTAAATTGCTCTTTTTTTTCCATATTAAGTTCTATAATTATTCAACTCATTTTTCAGATAACCTTAAAAATGAAATTCACACAAATGTAGATTGAAATGTGAGCTTTAGGACGATATAAATTAAAGCTTTAAACAAAATACACACATTGTTAAAATAACGTCTAATAAATGACTGACAAGACATAATACTATTTTTGGAGCAACCTAATATATTAAGCTGAAGTTCCAATTTTACTTGTTCATATAATTCTGAAAGTAAGCAGTTCAAATTAAATTGCACGTTACTGTTTTACATTTTCCAGTACATGGTTGAACAACATGTCCGAATTTACATTCTTCATTTATTCAAGCTTCGTTATAATTCATTAGAGGCAACTAGAAATATTAATATCTCATTGGGTGCTGGTTCTTTAAGCGAGAGTTAGCACAAAGACATTCTCAGAAATTCAAGTGGTACCTTCAGCATTGAAAATGATGACCGTATAAGACTGGCTTCTGTAGTAAGTAGGCAATTTATTATCATATGATCAGACATATAGATACATTTCTAAATAATAAGATGTTTTGGAACCAAAGTGTCGTTCAAACGCATTCTTCCGTCTTTTGAGTCCAGAAACCCTGATTTCCATGAAATGGAAATTTATGATAAATTGTCTCAAAATGTCTTGAATGTCGTAAGTGTAACTTTACCTATTTAAGTAACTTACCTGTTGCAAGTTGGAATATTTTAATTAAAATTGTTTTTATTACTAATTAATGTAATTAATAAATATTCTTATAAATAGATTTTAATTTTAAACAAGAAATGAAAATCTTCTCTTAACATAAATATAAAAATTAGAGCACCATTTCTATCAATTTTTTGAAATTTATAATTCCAATACCAGACAGCCTTGGGATTGGTCCAAAAAAAATCTTCCAAAAAAAAGTCCTAACAAATAAAATTTAGTCTCAGTATTTTGAATCCTATTTCAAAATCAATAATAATTTTTTGAACATTGATTTATTTACTTTTCAATTCAATTTCAGAAATCAATAATAATTTATTGAATAATGATCTATTTTCATTTAAAATCCATTTCAGAAAGAGAAATGAGACTTAAATTGAAAATTTTGATAACAATTTATTTTATTTGTGTAATTTTCAAATAAATAAAATAAATTATAATTTTTTTTCTTTTATTTATTGACTGAATTTTTCGAAAAAAATTAATTTCATTTTAAAATTTTGAAGTAAGCGCAATCTGAAAATCGAAAATAAAATATAAAAGATAAACAAGAAAAGTTTTCCATGGACAAAAAATTGTCAAACAGTGATTGTAAATTAATTATTTTATATTATTTCTTCATCAATTATTTCTAAATATCTTCATTTTGAATAGACATTTCCATTATGAATTAAAAATTAATTGTGGTTGAATTGCTTTCCACCAATTGCTTTTAATCATTAAAAAGAATATCAAATATAAACAATTCGTAACAAAAGAATTAGAGTTTCTTTCAGATTTTGAAATTGTTTGTAAAAATAATTTTCTTTTTTCATTTAATTCTAAAATTAAATGCCCTTTCCATTTTATATTTTCATTAATTATAAATTCGATTTTTTCTAAAAATTCTAGAAAAAAATTCTTTTCATCTGATAAAGAATAACTTTAACTTTTTTAAAAATCGTTTTTGAATTTTTAATTGTATTAAGAAAAATTTAATTTATTTTAGTGAAAGTTTATCTACAAAAATTATTGAATTTTAATCTTCGTTATCAGATTTGTTTTAATTTCTTTTCCCAAGCTCATTATTAACGTATGTTTCCCAGAGGATCATTTTTAAGTAGGATGTAATGTGTGAAATCTTTTAGCTTACACCATAGCCGACAAAATTTGTTTATTAGCCGACCTTTGGGTTTAATAATTTATTGAAGAATAAAATGTCTGATAGAAGCGTTTTAACTTTTTTCCTAAGCCTCTGCGCCAATTTCATGATATCTTTTTATTAACATGCAAGATATGTCTTCAAACTCTTCTTCAAAAAGATTGTTATACATAATCCATATAGATTTAATGTGAACACATGATGAAAAATTATTAATGTTAAGGCTGAACGATTTTTATGAATAAAAAGTCTTTAAAATCAATTAGAATTCCAGAATTTCTCATAAGGTCTAAACATGAATTTGATATACCTTGAGGATTCAAATTAATTTTTTATTTCGTTCATCGATTAAGTCTTCTCCGAACAATAGTTAGATGTAAAAATGTACTTCTAGACTTCTCTTCTCTTTTATGTTTTCCTGATATTGTCTCATCATATTTGAATCTTCTATAACATGAAACCTCTATCCTTTTCATAATTTTATTAATATCAGTCAATGTTAACCCTCAATAAAATTGAATTCAGAGGTTTAACTTTCGGCATGAAGACGGCAAACCCGCACATAAGGCCAAGAGAATTCAAGATTTTCCCCCGGCTAATGCTCCTGAGTTCTGGCAAAAGGATATGTGGCCTCCTAGCTCACTAGATATTAATTCTTTAGATTATTATTTGTGGAGCTTTTACAAAAGAGATGTTAATAATGAGCCTAATTCGACTATTGGGTCTTTAAAAGTAAAGATTAGCAAAGAATTTGTCACTGGATAAGGTTAAACCTGGTTAAAGCTTGCTTCAGATTTCGAGGTCCAGTTGAAGCAATTATTTTGAACATATCAATAATTAATGATCGTCCTTTTTACTTTAAATATATTATTTAATATATTATTAAAATATATTATTATTATTTATTAAGAATTTGTTTTGTTTAACAATATTTTTATTTTCTTACAAAAACAACATCTTTTTGCCAATTTATCAAACGCACACTGTATATAGGAAAAAATGTATTGATGGTCTATTGGAAATATGAAGACATTTATATTATAAAAAAGAGTATCTTAGAGCTGTTAATAAAAATTTCTTATTAAACAATCATAACTGAAATATTATTAATTATAAATATTATTAAAATTATTATTAAATAATATTATTAATATTAATATTATTAAATATAAAACACACTGAGTATAACACATGAAATATGTATATTTGTCATTATATACTATTTATAAATATAAAATAATGCCTAATATTTCGGAAAATGTATTATTTATATTTATTTTCGCAATGACGTTTCTCTGAGTCACGGGCAGACATCTATGGTCACAAACCACACACTGCGACAAGAAATAATTAAAACAAAATTTTCAAAAACTCAAAGACTATATAACATAAAATAAAATTTTCATTCGAAAATATTTTATATTTAATTTTATTTATTTTCTTATCTTTAAAATTATCAAATAATAGATCATTATATGAATTGTTTATTATAAAAGGTAAACTTGTCGTCGAGACTTCCGATATCAATAAATTTAGGATAATCTATAAATAGAAAATAATAGTTATAAAATAGATAATTAATTTCCATATTTATTAATTTTATTTACAAACTCTTTTTATCAATTATTTTTTTTTCATTTTTAAAAATTTTATTATATGATTTTTTTACCTTAACATAACTTTTAAATAATATGAAGCAAATAAATTAAAAACCCCAATGTACCTGTTACAAATACGTTTATTGAAGATATAATATTCAAGCATATTTCTGACGTAAATATTATTTTAAGCGATTCTAACCACTTTCTTGTTTTAATTACGAGAAAAGAATGTTTACTAAGTATAAATACAAAAGCTATAAAGATAAAAGTAATACACAAAGTAATAATACAAATAAATAAAAGTACACGACTGATCAGAAGAATATAATAAAGAAAATAGAGCCTTATCATATAGGATGTACAAAAGGTTTATTATATATGTATTATTAATAATTAATAATGTTAATTTATTATTAACTGTAATATCTCTATTCAGATAAACAAAGTTGAAGTCTGAAATAATAGTTTTATTTTCTCGGTTCAATAAAAGTTGAGACTAAACAACAATGAATTTTAAAATTGACGATTTTCTGTTAAATACAAGTGAAACCATTTGATATCTTAGTCTAATGATGATGAGAATTTTCGGGTTTCTTCTTGTCTATAATATTTTGTGCAGTTTACTAAGCGTCCTTGCAATTTAGACGGAATATTTATACCATTTCTTCATTATGTTTTGAGAATATATTTGAATTAATTTAGTGTCCATTTCTAATTGGTATTGTTACTTAAATTAGTAACATTTCCAAGACAATTCATATTTATAAGGATTTATGTTTCTATTTTTAATTTATAATTTGGAACTAATGTAACCAATTTGGTGGATTTTTAATTTTTAATTAATTATTATATTTGATATTATATTATCATTTTAATTAATTATTATATTTGATATTATATTATCATTTTACTTAAGTAATAAATTAAATGAAGGAATAACATTAAATATGTAATTTCAAAATAAATTAGGACAGTGCATGAGAAAATTAAATGTGATCCAGATAAGTTTATTAATTAAATTTTAACTAAAATATAAAAATTAAATTTCTAATTTCTTTAATCTGATGTTTCTGTGCACATCGTTAGTTGTCCTTTAAATAAATTGAAATGTTTGAACCTTTTATTGATACTGGTCGAGTTATTTTGAAGTTTCTTGTAGAGCTTCAACAATTAACCTTTTTTCTATAATATATATTTTAGGCTTTTTTATTTCAGGTGAAGCATTACAGCTAAAAAAATAATTTCCTTAAGTAGTACTTTAGTACAAGAGGGTAGTACTTTCATTGTGTTTTATAAAAGGAAAAATAATATTAAAATGAAACCTTGTGTACCTATAATCATTTACTTCATGCGGTAAAATATCAATAATATTGTTTAGATTACAAGAAGTAATGTAAACTCAAATAAAACCGGAAACCGTTAAGACATGTTTACAAAGTAAGAATTACAAATGAAAAGAATACACTCTCAAAACCACATAAGAATTAATTTAGCCAACAAATCTTTGAAATCATACAGAACTTAAATGAAATGTTAATGTGGATCAGAAAATAGATTGGATCATTAGAATCAATGAGGATAAAAAATTTTTGTTTATTTTTCTTATACTTTCCCTGGTGGCCAGTTTTTGAATGAGAGTAGAAGAAAAGACCTTTTACAAAACTCATAAAAGTTTTCGAATGAATCAACCATCCCTAAAAATGGTCAGCTTGCACTTTCCACAAAGAAAAAGTATTCAATTAGTTCAAAAATATTAATTAACAAAGTCTCCAAGGGTTTTATGATAATAAAAAGATGTTCTGGTTATTGTAACGGCAAGATTTCCATGTAAATTATAAGAATCGTGATCTCAACATCAAAATTACTTGCCATCAGCTCAATCTCAGATTTCCCCAAATACGAACATTGTTGCAGCTTTCATTAACAAAGGTTCATAATAATGAGTTATCTCATTTATTAACCCTAATGTTCTCTACGCTGAAAATAATTAGTAGAATGATTAGAAATTAGATATTATTATCAAGTATCTTTAATATATTAAAATATATATTATATAAATTTATTTATCCTAACGTTTTCATCATGTATAAAATGAGATTATACTCTTGCTCGAAGAGAATGAGGATTTTTATGATTAGGTGTATACATAATCCTTCTTTAATCGTATCTGCTTTTTTCTCCTGAAACTCAATGAAACTAAAATTTTGATGAATAAATAAATTAATAAATAAATATTGTGATACGAGACATCAATGGAACTTTATTTTTTTAGAAATTATTTCGAATTGCAAAATTGCGTTGTCATGGAATCAAGAAGATTCTGTCAAAAACATTCTACCGAATTTACTGGGGCACTGGTTGATGCTGGAATTTCGTTCTCGCAAATCTGCAAATTAAATCTCTCTTCAGAAGCCAAGGTTATAACTTTTTTATTACTAAACTCAGTAAAGCTTTAAAAATGATAACTTTGGTGTATAATGAGTAAAAGTAAGATTTTAAAAAGAACACAAACATTTTTATTTAAGTGTATTGCAGCCCATTTAATTAGGTTAAGTTAAGACATGGGTATTTTCAAGAGTAAGATGATGTGGTACCATTTGCCTAATCTATTTATTTTGCTAATTCAATATAAGTGATTTGCTATAGTCACGAGGTTGCACTTGGATCTCTCAGTAATGTTTTAAATAGTTTGTCTAGGATCTGTCTTAGTGACTTCATTTAAGTCAACGTCATCTGTCGTTTGAGATCTTTGATCATGCGGGTCCTTTTTCAGAACTATGTTGACTACTACTACATCTCTCGTATTGACTATTACTAATAACAATATTACCTAAAACACCTCATATTATACAGTTTGATTGTGTGGCAGTCTTTTTTTGTTTAAAATCAAACTTCATACAAATGCAATTTTCGTTTTTGTTCGTCAATATTTCTAAGCTTAGTTCTCAACTTAAAAGGATCATTAAAAAGCACATTTCTAATTGAAAATCTAATATTTATTATGAACATAGTATTTATGAAAGCATTTAATTGTTTTAATAAGTTAATATAATCACATTTAATTAAAAAAAATTGACAAAATTTCTCTGATTTATAAATATTGTCCTATGGCATTTGTAAGTAATGATGATAAAAATCAAATGCAGTTTTCAAAAAGCACATAATTTGTCTGAGAACAAGATCAAAATGAATTTTTCACCAGAATAGAGTTCCAGCTCATAACTCGCTTGAAGTTAGAAAACTTTTGAACACCACGTATCACGGGAGAGGATTTGAAGATAAATACCCTTCAATTTTGCTGCAAGATTACCATATCTTTCCCCATTGTATTTTTTTCTTTGGGGATATTTGAAGACAAATGATTATACAAGAAAACCAAAGAAGATAAAAGACCTGACAGATGCCATTGTCAGTTAAAATATCACCATAAATTGGTTAAACTGTTATGATTTTTTCTAATAGTCGATTACAACATTGTAATATTAATGTTGATGGGCTTTCTGTTGAAAAATATTAATTTTTAATAAATGTATTTGATTGAGTCAAAAATTTACAGTGTTAACAATATTACATTTTAAAATCTGATACTTACTTTCTACGCACCCTGTATTTTAATATTTAAGGTTTTGCATTAAAGTAGTATTCTTTACACCAATATATTACCTATAACAGTATATTAATTACGATTTTTTAAAAAAATGTTCTAAAAGTCAGTCTTCATATTTAAACAAAGTAATTTCTTTTATCACATTAAATAATAAGTCTATTTATGTTTTTATGGATTATCTATTGGGTAAAAATACATTAAATTAGTCCACTAAAAAAACATTTACGTTTAAAAAAATAGTACAATGTATGAATGTATAAATCAACTGGCGGCAAATAAAAGGATATTATAAATGAGAAAAAATCATCCCTCGCAAATATATAAATATAAAACAAATGAAAATTAATTTTTAAAAAACCAAATATCACTGCGAGGGATATTGTCCCTTATCTCATTATCACTGTTGTCTTAATTTTCGACTATTTCTCAATAATCCTCACCATTCATTCATGATGGAAGGAGTACTGTATATGGAAATTTCTCGAATTATTTCCCAACCTCAAAAATCTGTCTGACAATCTAATTAATATAATATTTTTATAATTAATATTCACACCTATTTGAAGTTGATGAGATAATTTTAATTATTAACCATTTTTGGTGGAACAAGAAGATCATCCTTGTATAAAGTTTTATAACCTTAATATTTGTTTGCTTAGGATATATGGAACTTTAGGACTTCTTCGTAAAAAACCATTTTAATACTTAATTTTTGTTTAAAAAAATAATTTATATTTATATTATATTTTTTTTTAAATAAATATTTTGAATAAAGTAAAATTTGGAACTTTATTATGCCGTTCCATAAAAATGACTGTTCTAATTCAAAAAATTTAATAGAAAATTTTTATTTTACTACATAAAATTAGGAACTAAAATACAATAAAAAATAAAAACCGTTTATCAACTTGCAAGTCTGTCAATTGATTGGTCTATTAGGAAATCTGTATTTTTTGTCAAGTCATTGAAAATGTCGATGAATTGTAAATTTTGAATGGCCTATTTGAGCGATAATTCACGAGTTGATTGAGATGGATATGAATCTATGCAATCCAGTAGATAATCTTTGATAACCGAATCTTCCAGAAACATGTGTATGTTAGAGGCTGGTGTTAGCGGAATTGAATTTCGAAAACCTGTACCTGTTGTCCTCTCATTGAGGGCATCTGGGCCTTCAAATTCTATTATTAACCTGGTGTTTTCAGTGGCTGACATCTGTTTTTTCTAATAATGTAGAATTACAAGAATTTCATAATAATCATCTTAATTAATTCTTATTAAATGTTATTTATCTTTAATGTGGATATATCAAAAACTATCTATTTTTATCGGACACTAATATTTCAAGTGGTATTTGAAAGAAATAATTAATAGATTATTTTAAAAAATGGTTCTTCATTTTGTACTTTTTTGTATTTTCATTCATGCCTGAAAACAAAAGTAATTCAGAAAAAAATAATGCTAATTTTTTTAAGGAACTGAAGCAAGTATTTTCTGATCCAAATTCATCTCCCATTTCAGTTATTGAAGCAAGCACAAAACATATGAAAATTTTACTGGTCGTTTGGACAGTAGTAACTTTTAATGTAATAAATTTTAATTAGATTTATTTGGCTTTTTGTAATAACAATCCTTTTTGTAAATATAATCCCGAAGAAATGTTGTCATTGATAAAGTAGATTATTTGATCATCAAAATAATGGAAAAAAATTAAATCATTGCATTATATTTTAATTATTAATTAATATTTGTGTAAAAATAATATTCAATAAAAATTTTATTAAAAAATTTAATCGAATTAATTGATTGATTTTTATAATTGTGAGCATATAATATATTTTCTAAAAAATTTAATTATTATTTGATTTCATTGTAATCGAGAATTTTTCTGTTATTAAGAATTTTGGATTGATAAATATTAAAATTTCAATTTTCTGAATAAAAAATTTTCAATAAAAATATCGATTTCTTAGATTTTTCAAAAGTTCTTTACATTTTTGGTTATAATTAATTATATAATAATATTTTTATTAAAAATATTAATTAATAATATTAATTAAATGAAATAAAATTTTAAAAGTATGTAATGAAAATAAAAATAAGTGTACAGCAAATGGTTATATTGTTCAAGTTCGTTTTCCCGGATTATTTCCAAGTTCAATTTGTAAATTAATAATTTTTTAGAAAATATTTAGAAGTAACTTATTTAGATTTATTCATTTTTTAAAAACATGTCTCAATTATTATCATTAGTATATTTCAATATATTTATTGTCTAATGATAATTAATCAAAATTTTATCATGTAATGTAAGTATTGCAATTGTTTTAACAAATCAATTTAATGAGAAATGGGTCCATTATGAAAATCCAAAATGTAGGAAATCATGGGTAATCCTTGGAAAACCATCGAAATCGGTCAAGAAGTCCAATCGTTTTGCTCAGTATCTTGTTGGATATGAAGAGAGTGCTATATTATAAGCTGTTGGAACCTGGTGAAGCAGTTACTGCTGACCTCTATCAAGATCCTTTATCCAAATTGAGTCAAAATTTGGAGTTGAAACGTATTCTAGAAAAGGAAAACATTCTGTTAAATTGTTACATGAAAACGCAGGGTAGCATATTATAATGAACCTTAGTTGGGAAATTATGAAGCACCCAGCCGATTTATCAAAAATTGCTCCAACTGATTTTTTTATTCCGGTCAATACAGAATTCCTTGTGTGATACAGACTTCAAATCATTTTATAGCGTCCAAATAGCGAGAATTTTTATGAGACGGAATTCATCCACGCCTGTAAGATAGCGTAAAGTAATCAATAGCAAAGGCAAATACTAAAAATTTTATGTCATTATCATTTTTACCTTTTCGAGATTTTAAAAATCCTTAATCTTGCAAAATGATTTTACTTCATAATTTATAACGCAAAAATATTTATTTCAGTCTTCTCATAATAATATTTAAAACAAGACCTGCCCAGGAAGAATTATGAAACAAAATTGAAATTAATTTTTAAAACTTGGTGCCAAATAATTTTTTTATTGAATTTGTTTTTTGAGGAAATTAAGATAAAATATATAAATAAATAATTTGAAAGAGATCAAGATATGATAAATTAACGAAATAGTTCTCACACAACGTTTCCTTTTCCTTAAAATAATGAAATAACAATTTTAAATATTAAATATTATTAAAATAATAATAATTATTTATTAATTCTAACTTTTAAATAAAGCTGATGTTATTTTAAATTATATTTTTGAGACAAGAATATATATGAATGGTGTCTCAAGATCGGCTCATCACCTTTATTTAAATTATTGTTTGAATATATTGTTTTATTATACTTTTTATATTGATTTTCTCATGTAAGAACCGTGAAATGTTGTGGAATTTTAAACTTATTTATTGTGATTTGATAATGAGGTTAAATAATATAAAAAATATCCCGGGAAATTTTATTAACACAAAAATAAATGAAGTCCACAAAAGGAAGTCCACAAAAATATACAATAAAAATTTGGAGGAAAATCTCGACAAAATTTTTGAAGTTCCTAATTGAAAAATAAGTAAAAATGGACGTTGACATCATCAAGAACCTGCATGATCTTGGTGATGATCCAAATTCAAGGTCATTATTTAATAATATCAAGCAACGTTATCGATAAAAAATATTTTTGCAATTTAACTGTTAAATATATAAATAATATTACGTTCTGTATTTCGTTGTCATAGAAAAAGCTTTATAACTTTATATGGTGCTTATTTGTAATAAATTATTTTTGAAAATATTTCGTCACACATTAACCTATATTAAATATAGTAGCTACGATAAAGCATATAATAATAGAGAAGGTTATAGTCTGAATCAGTGAATTATTCACTCTGCTGGTGATTAACAATAGAACATTTCGTTGTTTTAATATCAAATAGTTCTATTATATTTTGGTAAGTATTTCTTAAATTCGTGAAATCCCCAAAACATTAAAATTATAATTGTATTGTGACATTTCCATTCACCTCACAATATTGGGCGGGTGAAACTCTTTATTAAGACAAATGAAATTGTAAATATTGCCTGATCACTTCAAGGATTGCTTGGAGTTTCTTGAAAGAGTAATAGATCATGACGTCATCTTCCCTAATTAACAGCATGACAGATACTGGAAACTTTAAATGCATGATCATCGAAACTTCAAAAGCATGCTGCCAGATTCACCTGCCATTTTGTCGATTGACTTTCTATCTTGAACTTTAAAAACTCTGTGTATCATGCTTTATGCTCTTAAAAAATGTATCTGCTTTCAGTTTACAGTTGGATTTTCCCTTTTCAGACAGGAGATGACTTCATCACAGAACATGAGATTTACAACTTTCATTCTTCCTTATTGCTATACTAACTGTTCATCTGGCCACGTTTATCTACTTTGATGTCAGCCACATTTTTGTAATCATTATTATCAATCTTCGTTTTTAAATTGCCTATGAAATTCGGATTCCTTTATGAGACAAGGTTTGTTGTGGATTTCTTATACACTTTGATTATCTTTGTCATCGTCCGGCTTAAACCTTTTAGTGATGTTGTAAATTACTTCTCTTACTAAAATCAAACAAAACGATAAATTTTTTTATGCTTACGCGTCCAGAAGCGATGATCTACTGCTGATCTTCTACGGTATTCTGAAGTCATATCTAAAATTAAAACATTTAGTTTTTCATAACTAATCGATACATTTGTTCAGTTAAATGAAAATTAAATGGATTTTATAAAAAATCGATGTTTAACACGACATTGCAAATATTCCCCATTTATCTGGAATGCCTCGCAGATATGTGATAATTCCTAACCTTTTGATAAATATTATAATGAAACCCGTGATCATTTGTGTATGATATAAAGAAACCCAAAACCTTAAGGTACGACAGGTTTGAAAAATTGACATTATGATAAAAATGAGCTTTGAAAATAACAAAATTCAAATTAACATTAATAAAATATAAATATAACAATTCAAGAATATTTAACAATTTTACTTTCAGTTAAAAAATGTCATTTAAGATTATGTTTCGTATAATCTAAAACTGCGTGTTGTGGAAATTTTATACAAAATATTCCCGAAATATTTCCATAGTTAATATTTTAATAATTATCAATAACGGAGATAAATGAAACTGAAAAATAAAATGAATAAAATATTTTTAAAAAAACACATGTTATATAATTTTTAAATATTATTTATTTATTTTTTAATATAATTCACCTTGCGCGCCTGGAACCCAAATATTCTATAAGCAACTCTTTAAACAACAACTTGGTTTTGGAACAAATTATGAGAGTTCCAAAAGGAAAATTGGATTTTGATAAACATCGCCTTTTCACTGAATGGTGAAAGGCTTCACTTTATTTATTTTTATGAAAGTTAATTAAAGGTCAAACTTAATAAAAATTGTTTGTAAAATATTACAATAATGTTAATTGAAGCTATGTCAATTATCCGTGGTAGGCTCGTACCTTATTTTCTTAATTATTAAAAATATCAATTTAAGAAAATTATAAATATAATGAACAGATATAATAGGGAGTCCTAACCAAATGTCTCACATATTAAAAGATAACATTTGGATAAATCAAGAATTGACAGTACGTCAATTAAAGTAAGAATCTCTTTTGATTAGATAAAGATAATTCTGACTGTTAATTCACTTTGATTGAGAATAAGTGTTTGTGCAGTTAATATATAATCAATTAATTATTATAATTTTTAGTCGTTTCATTTTAATTTGGCATTTAATTAAATCTGGTAACATTATGTCAATGGAAAATCAGTTCTGACGCGATTGAAAAGCAAAGGAAAACCAAAATGTTGGGAAAAAATTCGTTGATCAAGATTCATGGTCCAAATTTTTTGGAAAGATATCTGTTAAGTCAAGAAAAAATACATTGAATAGAGTTAGGCGAAGGACTGGACCTTTTGGTGACAGTCGGTGTGAGTGTCTAATTTTTAAAATGTTTGTTAGGAATTTTTTTTATTTTTTGATCGGAAAATAAGTATTTTTAAAATAAAAGAATAATATATCTCTCGTTCCAAGAGATAGTTTTCCTAGTTTTCCAGAGACCTCCGTTTAAAAAACAGTTAACAGTAAAATTCAGTAGAAAATACAGTGGTTGGTCAGTGTAATAGCTTATTTTGGTAACATGTTATTTTGTCTGTCCAAAGTCCTCAGTCAATAATTGTAAAGAAATTAACGTGTTCAAATATTCTTTGCCGTGAATGTACCACTGTAAACACACCGCATCGAAACAATCGATTATTTGTCAAATGAAAACGTCAAATTAATGACACATCCGTCTCGTAATCCTGGTATGATTTCCTCACATTTTCTACTACGAAAAGTAAATTATAAATATCTTCATGTGCTGAAATTTGTTTTGAGAAAAAAGAAACTTAATATTTTTTATCTTTTTGTTTTAATGATTTAACGCCAACCTTCAAATCAGATCGTTAAGGTATAATGATTTTATATTAGAATGAACGCAGATGACAAAATATTTAAATTATTACGGTGAATATTTTGAGAAACCTTTGTCTTATTTGCATAAATATATATTTATGTATTTTTCCTTAGTACAAAGAGATATTCCTTTATCAATTATGGAGATAAACTTATATGGAATATTTGATTTGAAACTTATTGAAAAGTTGTGTTTAATAGAGTTCCACTATGAAAATTTTTCAAGAGCTACCAAATAGGGAAGTGAGTTGTGAAGAACCTTAAATTGGTTCCAATTTTATTATAATCAATGTCATTATTGAAATTGAATAGTGCTCACAATAATAATAATAATAATAATAATAATCATAAAAATAATAATAATAATAAACCAAATTCTGTATTTATTTCTAAGGACATTTTTATTAAGATAGCAAAAATATACACATTTTAGATATAGTTTTCTGTATTGTATCAGATACAATGGTAATTATCTTACTAAAGTAGAGGTCTCCCATTTGGGGTGACTTATTTCTCATTAACAAAAATCAACATTTACAAAATTTGTATTTGCAAAATGCTCAGATTCAAATATAAGACTACGAACAAACTTCGGAAATGACCTCATTTCCGTTTCTTTTCCCTCTAAAAGATTCCTAATATCACTTTGATCACATTTTAGTTCATTCCTTTCGTTTTCAAGTCTTAAGAGTTAAAAATCAAAAAAGATGAAAGGACTTTGTTTTCAATTTATACAAATGTTTTTTGCAAAAAGAACAACAAATTTTTTCAAAACGAACCGTTGTACTTCACTTCTTTAAAAAATAAATATAATTTTTATGAAAAAAAACTAATAATAATCATTTTTTAATGTTGTAATTTCCATTTCTAAGGACGTTTATGTAAAAGGAATTTAAATCAAAAGCATAATGAAAAAATTGCTTAAAATTTACATAATATAATTACCATCATTATAAAAAAGTCTGGGAAAAAATTTTTAACGGTTAATTAAGAGAAGAATAGAACAAGTTTCATTTTAAATAAAATATATCAATGTAGGTTTGAAAAATATGAAAACAAAATCAATAAATATTTGTTTTCAACATTGATTATTTTAATGAAAGAACGTGAATTATTTCATCCCCGCTAATCTGGATTTATACTTTAATCCAGAATCAATGTTCGGTTTTATCAATGACATACCTAAAACATTAATTCAGAAAAACAAATAATAATAATAATAATAATAATAATAATAATAATAATAATAATAATAATAATAATAATAATAATAATA
>JBBMKC010072992.1:0-27904 GCA_037834085.1 Bipalium vagum | reverse complement strand
TAACAGCATCTTCCTTGCTTGATTTCTGGTTATGGCATTCACTGTCCTGGTGTGGTCGCCAGTTAAATCCTCCTTCATCGGCATATTTGAAGAAACACTAATTGACATTTTAAAATTCTATTTACCACAACGAATTCATCATTAAAACAAATCTCAACAATTACGTAACTCTATCTAAAAATATATATGCTCAGACTCTAACCATAAATGTGGTACTTTATTATGGTGATTCATAAATAATTTCGTTTATTATTTTCTGACTGAGTGGTATATGCCATCAATTTTTACAAAACTCGTGTTTTTCGTTTAATGAATACGAATGTTAGAACATATAACAACCGTGATCAAAGAAAAATGTAACAGCCGTGATATAGAAATCCTCTGGTATTGATACTTCGGGTCACCAGATTTAAACTTATTCTGATAAATGACAGTGTCCTTAAGAGATAGTAGAATTTTGTTGGCAAAACAATAAGCACATTTCAGCATTAAAAAGATCTATTGCGGATACTGAAAGATACTTGAATACATTTAAGAATAAGGAATTGCAGTTTGGTGGAAAAAAAATTATTAGTACAATCTTCACCTTCAAGATCATTACGATGCATTAAATTTTTTAAGCTTGTGGTCCACCAATATAAATCAAATGACGATAATAAAATTTGTTTAAAACGAATAAATTAATTATTGAAAATAGTGCCAGTTAAACTTTAAACATCTAAAAAATATTGTCAAATTGGGCAGACAGGTTATTCAGAGTGAATTGTCTACTAAAATTAATTTGACCAGAAGGATTGCAGAACATGCTGGAGAGCGTTGATATCAGAAAATATAGCAGTCAATTCGTCACAAATTTTTAGACACAGATATGCGAGAAAAGAGAACAAAAATATCCAAAGAAAATATGGTCTTCTTCCATGACCGAATTTTTTTGAAGAAAATTACAACGGTGGATCAGATGCTACTAAATTTTTATGTTCCATACATCAATCACGAGTGTCGTTTTTCTTTTCTTCTATGTTTTTCTTTTTTAATTAACATTTGATTTAACTTTTATTGATTATTTTGATTTTTCAGTATTTTTCATTCTGATTATTTGAAACATTTCACATTGTGGACTGTGTTTTTGTTTGATACGTCTGTTTAATGTGTTATAATAATAAAGTTTTATTGTAGTCGTTTGACTCAATTATTTGCGAACACGTTATTGATAGAAATGACACAGTCAGTACCGTAAATACTCAAATGTAAGTCGACCTCGTGTATAAGTCGAGGAGGAAAAATGGGAAATTCTGTGAAAAATCGTATGACTCTTATATAAGTCGAGGTAAAAATATATGTCTGGATAGTTTCCTCTTTCGAACATTTGGAAAGTAACATAAAATAACAAGGAAAAAATGTCAATCTTTTGATACTTTATTGCAAAATATTCGTGATAATATTGATATATTTTTATTTACAAACATAACATCATAGGTGACATTTATTCAAAACCACAAAATTCGAGTCTGATTGAAGAAGTTGCAATGCCTGATCATTAGTCATATGGTCTGAATAGAAGTCGTGCTAAAAAAAGCTGTGAGAAATTTGAAATAAATTTATCATGCATAGCACTGTGATGCTGAGAAAAACTGGGAAAAAACGAAATATAATTGATAACCAGTATTCAATTATGAACACAACGTGATACATTGAATAAATACAGCCATTACATTGGTTAAAACTGTTATGATTCTTATGTAAGTCGACTCCATTTTTTTCATCAAATTTTATAGAAAAAAACCTCGACTTATATTCGAGTATCTACGGTAAATTTACGAGGTAAGTTTTGCATATAGTTTCATAGTATTATAAAATGTAACAAAAGTTTTAAAAATAAATTTAAGTAAATAAAGTAAGTGCAAAAATAAAAATGTCCCTTTTATTTTGAGCCAGGAAAAGTGAGGAGTAAAAATTAATACCCATAATTTTTTTAACAGCAGGAGGATTCTGATAACTTGGCAGATACAACCATCTTTGAATAGTCGGATTAATCTCATTCCATGGGTAATCTGAAAAAATGTTATAAACACTGATATAATATAATTATTTTATCTAACCTTTACATAATCCTTGGGGTAAGCCGACACATATGATATATTGAATTGGTAGCAGAATCCCTAGAAAAGTCAAATACGGAAGCCATAATTTTGAACAAGTTTGTCTTTTGGAACACAAAAACACAAACAGTAGTGTCAAATAAATAAGGGAATAAACATCCACTCTGAGACAGGAGACAATGATTGTTACTATGAAGCAAACCTGAGAAAAAGTTCATGAATCATATAATAAAATATGTAAAATTACTTCAAGCCCGAGTTTGTAAAACGAGAAATTGATGCAATATTTTAAAAAGTCTACAATACTGTTTATGGGAGTATACACCGTAATTTCAGGAAATATAATGCCTTTCGGGTGGATTCTAGGTCCAGCGTGTTTGTGAAACTGTTTCTGATGATAATCAATTATGTACCACGTAGAGCAAGCCAAAAGGATGCAAATATATTTCTATTAGAATCATTTAATTATTATAAAATCTCCAATCACTCTTAACCAGAATATGACTTGAAAAATTTTCCACCTTTTCCAATCCGATCCATCTTTCTCTATCGATATGGTGAGGAAGTGATTTGAAGAAACCATCCTGCATCAAGTTTTTCTTAGAAACTTTCACAATTTAATTAATATAAAAAATAATTAGAGAAAATGTTTTTACAGTTGTCTAAAAACAGGTTAAAAATCTGACCAATCAAAATCTTTAGTTCTTTAAAAGTCAGTTTATGAACATGGTTGTATTTTTTTGGTTTCTGATGTTCATTATAGACAACTTTGACTGTTTTAGGAAGTTGAGTTCATAGTTTTGATATATCAATATGCAATATCTGCACAAAGTCTTTAGAAAGTTTTAAAATGGTATTATAATTACAAATGAAATCGTAAAGTAGTAGGACTTTTGACCAATACAAAATTTCTAATACAATCTCGCATCATTGTTATTTACGCAATCAGTTAACTCATTTTTAAAGTTGATAAGTGATTGAGTAACGTGATGTTTTTGTTTTTCTGGATTTAGATGTACAATTTCATTTCTTCTGATTTTGGGCGATTGCATAATTCGAAAGTAACATGAATAAATTTTTTGAATAATATGTTCGTTATTGAATTTTAAAAATTGATTAAATAAAACAAATATACATTTTAAATAAATTTTTGATAATGATTTATTGATATTTTAGTGAAATAAAAATTTAATGTTTATTTAAATTGTTGGGAATTTTTAGAAATCGTTTAAAGATTTTCTAAACTCTTACACGCATTTGGTATACCAGAAATATACAAAAATCATCTCTTTAGAAATTCTTCAAATATTGTAAATGGGAAACGTAATCATTTTAAAATTTACCGTTAAATTTATATTGGCACATAAGAGTCAAAGTATAATCAAGAGAGGTTAGAAATAGGTTTTCAATGAACATCAAATGATTGATAGGTCTTGAATCTTTGGCTTCCTTCGCAGCTTTCTCAGATCACTAAACACAGTGCACAGTAGTAGTGAGAGTCTATGTTTCCTTGCAAAAAGTCAATTTTGATCATACCCTTTGTATCCAGAATAGACTGAGAGTCAGATATTTCTCATGAGATGTCCCTAAACGAAACATGTTTGGTGCCTTTTCTCAGGATATACTCATTCACGAGATTCACACCTACTGTATTGAATGTAAAGACTCGATGGAATCTAGTCATATTTTACAATATTCTTCATAAAACTGTCCAATAGAATGAAAAAAATCCAAATACTCTTGACATCCTTTCATTTGCTTTTTTCGCATCTCCGCCGTCAAAAATTATGAGACAAATCTGCTACATAATTTTCTGACTCCAATACTCTCTGCAGTCTTCTTTCTTAAATTAAGTTTTTTGGAAAGGTCTCTCTGAGTAATTCATCTCTCTTCTTTAACGAGTAAGTTCAATTTTTTTAATTGTTGTTCTCTAATTTCTGTAGGTCGTCCAATTTTTTCTTCGTCAAACACATTACATTCCATTCACAGGAAAACCCTCTAATCCAATTGTATACAGTCTCCTTTCATGGTGCTTCATTTCCAGCTGAGAAATAATTTTCTTTTTTCTGTCTTCGGAATTCCACTTGATGATACATTTGTTTCAAAAATGTCGTACCTAATGTCAAAAAAAGCTTACCTCCTTAAAGAAATATAATAATACTTATATATAAATTTATTTATTTATTTTTAAAATTCCATGAAATTTTTAATTATATTTCTAGACAAATCTAGGGACATTTTATTTACATAACGAATAAAGCATAAATGAATAGCTTGGTCGAAATAAAATGTCTTGACAAAAAAATAACGAAATAGATATAAAAATTACAAATAAAGAGCAGTTTTTTGACCAATTAAAAGATGGAAATATCTTCAGCTGGTATGTCATCTTCATTAGCACTATCAAAGAGGTCCAGGAAAATGAGATGATCACCGCTGCACGTTTTAATTTTGGAAAAGCAAATCCAATGACAACCGTTATGATTAAAACGATATTTGAAGCGCTTATCTAAAATTAAAATTTATTATAAATGCAAAAATTTTATGAAATTATTGATTTTTTTAAAAAGGAGATTGTTTCAAATTATTAGGAGTACAGATAAATAATGCATATTTCTTTATAATTTAAAAAGAAACGCAAAAAAATAATGTATTCAAAGAAATGGCCATTGCTACCTACATATTTCTTTTAGTTTTAACTAAATTATGGATATCTTCTCAAAAAACGTCTATTGAGAGACCCTTTTTTTATATATTCGTACGCTTAAAGTACCTCAAAAAAAAGTAACCAAATGATAGAAACAAATGAAAATCTGAAGGAGCAAGATCTGGTGAATACGAAGAGTTTGTGAGTAATTTCTAGGCCATACTTTGGAAGAGTTGTGATGGTGTGGTGTCTTCGAGCAAAATTACTGTTCCCAGTCTTCTATTCCATTTTGGATATTAAGCAATTAAACTTGGTTGAGAAGATCATGATATACTACACCTTTGTGATCTTACTAGAGTGTTGGTCTCTTTCTAAAACGACCTCGTCTTTAAGTATGTTTTGACGTTTGACATGTGTTAACCCATAATTTCGTGTGTTTGGGAATTCCAAAAAAATAAAATTTTCATCTCCTGTCAAAATTCGATGTAAGAAAGTTTTTCTTTCGTCCAATTAATAAGAAACTTATTTTTTCCTTTAAAATCTACCCCATATCGTGTAATCGCGCACATATTGTCTTCTGTGTAACACAAGGTTTTTTGAGAATGAGTTGCAACTTCATCCAATAAATGTTTTAAGTCTTTATCTTTAAATTTGGAAAGAGGGCCTTGTTTGCTATTGGTAAGAAATGGTGTTCAGATATCATAATCAATATTCATTATTGATTTCAAAATAATTATTTACAATTTTCCTTTCTAAAAATCAATAAATATTTTTTACAAAACTGAACAAACCTCATTAACACAAGCATTTATAATGAGAAACATGACGATTTTTGTAAAATGGCACTCTAAAATCTGCCATATTTTTTTATTTGCAATTTCATAGAGGTTTTTCAGTTCTTCTATAATTATATGAAGGACCATATTCATGTCGTTTACGAATTCTGAAAAAAAATATCATCAATTTTCTTAATTTCTCTTTATAATATAATATTGGAACAGATAAATTATAAACACCATGTTTCAATATTATTAGGTGTATGCAATATAAATGTTGGTTTTTGATCTTTCAGCAGAGAAGTACTGCCAACAAATTGACGAAATGCATCAGAAGCTAAAATGCTATTGTCCAGCATCGGTCATCTGTAAAGGACCAATTCTTCTCCATGAGAATGCTCATCCGTAAGTCGCACAATCGACCCTGAAGAAGTTGAATTACGAGAATGCTCTCGACTATCACTTTTTCAAATATTTGAAGAAACTTTCACCAAGAGAACTGTTTCAAAAATCAAGACGATGCCAAAAATATCTTTTCCAACTTCATTGCCTCCAGAACTCCGAATTTCTATGTCACCGGTATAAATAAACTGGTTTCACGTTGACAAAAATGTTTTGATTTTAGTGGTTTTTATTTCGATTAATGAACTTGTTGAGTTGTATTAATTTAAATTTGATATTTAAAAACCTGTATTTACAGTGCATCAACCCAATAGTTACTGCTATCGGAAAATTATTTAATAATATTTGGTTCAGTTTAATTTTAAAAATTATGATAAAAAAATAAAAAAATGTTGGAAACTGAATACATCAAGGAGAAGGCAGATGAAAGACCACCAGTTCGCACAACATAAAGCGAGATTTCATGACAAAATGCCAGGCTACAAACTTCGATAATCACATACATGAAAATTATGAATAAAAAAGAATGAAAAAAAGGTTTTAACCAAAATTTCATTCTAATATACCGAAAGAATCTGATTTTTGCAGCACTTCTTTAATGGGAAAAGATTTCTAAATGAAGAAGAAATAACAGGAATATAACAATTGTTTCTTGATTTTAGATTCATCATGTTCTTTGAAAAAAGAACTAATGTGTCGTTAACTAAGTCTTTGTTGATAGTTGATAATCAAGATGAATATTCCTCTGAACAATGATACATTTAAATACAAAATTTAAAAATGAAAATTCGGTAAAGAACTTTATTTTCCATGCTTCTATATATTATATCCCTGGCATTATCTATTGGAAACTGGTGGAAAATGACAAAACAATTAATACCAAACTCTATTCTCAAAATTAGCGAGACAGAATCAAAATATCGTCTTTTTAAAAAAAACCAATAAAAATGTGATCCTGTAACAAGACAATGCGAGACTGCATACTGTTCCATTGACTCAATAAAAGATAACGATGTTTGGATGGGAGGTCTTATCATATCTACCATATTCTCCTGTGACATCGTTTCATCGAATTTATACTTATTTTGATCTTTCCAAAAATCATTTGATTAGACAAGAGTTTCAAAATTAAAAAACCATTAAAAAAGCCATCTCGGTCTTTCGACTCGAAGAAATCCAAATTTTATCGCAAATGCATTAAAGCAGTATCAAAGAGATGATCAGAAGCTCCAAATCAATATTAATTTTTTTGTAGCTAATATTTTAATTTCCTTGTTTTTTCTTATATAAAGCATGATTAAAAGAATTATTATTGTCTTTATACATGTGACGTAAATGCAACTGTCGTTCTATTAAAGTTTAAGAAAGAGCTCGGTCTAATAAAGGATTCTTTTCCTATAAATTCCATAAAAAATTGTCACAAAAATTCAAAGAAACAGGAGATGTTATTTATTAGAAAAGTCAGAATTTTCATCTACGCAAGATAAACGATGTGCAGAATTTTACAAATACCCCGTTTTATCTACCTTGAAACTATCAATGGTCTATCGTTCAATGATTAAAGAGCATGTTCTTCTAGATTTGAGGAAGAATATGAAACTTTGTTCTGCTATTTTCATTTGTATATCTTTAGCAATGTTAAAGAGCTTCTAATACAATAGTTTTGAAAAGACCTAGTTATCTGGAGGCACTTTCCAAAATTATGACCTTCTACTTCTCCACACCTAAATGTATGCGATTACTGGAAATGGGGTTTACAGTTAATCATCAGAATCAGCCTAAAACTAAGGAGAAAATTATTTCCAAACTTAAACCTAGCAGAGGCAAGCTAGACAACTGCAGTAGCCGTTGAAAATTTGGTTGTTCGATTAGAGGCTGTAGTGACAGAATATGGTGGACATATCAAACATTTACTACGAATATTACAATATTCCTGACTTGATTATAACATTAACATTAATTCTACTAGAGTCTGCCTATATTTTTTATAATAAAATTGTTTTTATTTTCAAGTGACTTATGAAGCAACCTGCATATTACCAAAATACGAAATTATTAGGTGTACAAATTGAAAATGATGATTTAAGACACGATATTTCGATTTATTAAAACAAATTGTTTTAGTATTCACATATATTTTTTTATTTAATATTTTTTACCCGATTTAATTCAAAATATGTCTTACTTCTTAACGATGGGTGTAATATATTTTTGTTCAATAAACGTATCTTAATTTTCATTTCCTGCAGGTGTTTTTTTATGTCTTCAAAAGAAAAAAGCTGCTGAGAGTAACCATATTATTGTAAAAGCTTATAGCGAAAAAAACATTTACACGTTGTTTCGATAGATTTAAAAATAATTCAGTGTACAAGACATCAAACATCAAAGTCAATCGAAAAATTTTGAAGATAAGATTTGCAAGCATTGTTGAATGAAAACTAAGCATAAATTCAACAAACTGTGGATGCCTTACAAGTAAGCAAACAAGCAAATTCTGGTTGATTGCGGGCAATGAGAAAGATTTTGAAAGACGGAAAATGGTATTGAATAAGCATGGAATGAGCGAAACAAAAATTATTCAAAAATAGTTGTGAAATGCTGATGAAAAATCACAATCGTTCTTGCACTGTATCGTCAAAGGAAGACGAAAAAAGATACATCAATATTCCAGAAAGTTGAAAATCTTGGTGAGACAGATCAACCGTCATCATTGATCTGAAAGCGCAATCAGAAAGATGTGTTGTATAAGATTTCTTACAGTCTGGTCAGAAGAATACCGATGATCATTATCAACAACAATTTGTTAAGTTAAGTGGTGCATTGAGAGAAAAAACACCGAATGTCATGATCAAGTCATTTTCTACATGATAACACTGCTTATTTTTTAAAACAGTAAAGGAAACGTTGGGTGTACGTTATTAGGATATTCGCCAGACATTGCTCAAACTGATAATTACATGTTTAAATAGATGGCTCATTGATTCTCTGAACATCGCTCTTATAACTTCATGGATGTCAAAAATAAATTTGATGAGTGGGTCATATTAAAAGAGGAAATTTTTTTATGGTACTCGCAAAATATTATATAAATCGGTCAGAGTTTTATATAGAGATAAAAACTACTTTGAATAAAAATTTTTGTTGATTTTTGTGAAAATAAGGTTTTGAACTCTTAAAACATTTTCCATTTCAAATTGTACACATAATTCTTGGTCCTTGAACAATATTATAAGTCTGAAGAAAATGTTATTATATATTTTTTACACATTTTAAAATATTTTTAATACTGTATAATTTTAATATTGTGAAGAAATATTTTCAGGACGGAAATGAAATAAAATAATTTTAATTATAAATACTCTCAATTTCCTATACATACCAGAAGCTTCAGAGTTTGCCAAACTGGATGGCAAAGTGTAGGAACGTCCTTCATTTGTTCTATAATCTTCCTCATCTCTATTTCTGTAATTGCTAAAAAACAAATTAAAAGATTTCTTAAATATTCCCACGATAATTAAATTTTTAAGTATATTTCAGGTGATAAATAATAATTAAATATAAATTAACTGATTATTAATAAAAGTAATACTTTCAGCTGGGAGAATATCAGTAACCAATCAAGACAGAGAAAAATTTACCTTGATGATATGTTATAATGTGATAAATTAATAAATCGTTGTAAATTAAAATTATATTTAAGAAGAAACCTTTCCGAAATATTTAAAATTATCTCAAATAATATTATTTATTTTTTGAAATATTTCAACAAAAAATAATAAATTTATTCAAAAAGGCTTTAAATAATATTTTTATTTGTATTTTATATAATCTTCACTGTGATTGAGGGTTTTAGTAATAAAATCATTTAATATATATGAAAACATTTATTATTATATATTACAAACCATTCTTTTGTTTATAATTGTAAGATGTCTGATAAAAAATTGTTTGACTCTTATAATAAGTAATACTGAAGAGCTTTTGGCTATTCTAATCGATAATCAATTATAAAAATAACACTTTGTATATCTGAGGTTTGTCAAAAATCTTGAGACAATTTCTTTTCTCTAATTGTAGAGGTTATATAAAATCCCGGCAATGAAATTTCATTTTTTTATTTTGGACAGATGTTTCATTAATGTAAATCCAAAGTATTATATTATTAAGCTTATTATTTAAGGAGATATCTTTGTTTAAATAATCAGATAAACATTAACGAACGATTTTTTAATATATCATTATTTGAAGATCAACGGATTTGTATTAAATTTTGTTGGGTGAAAGTTATGTGTTCCAAAACACTACGAATAATGGAGAAATATTTCTATGATCAACGCAAGTCCAAAGCACGAAATTATTCTAACACAGGCTTTTCAAAGAAGGTAAAGAATTCGTGGGATATGACCAACTTTTCTGAGGACTTTCCATATCAATCGACAATGTTTGTTTATGTATTATACATATCTGAAATTATTTTTAAGTGACCAAATTTTGTAAATTATTTTTCACATAGTGTTCAATAATAAAAATCTTTAAATCTCCAATTTAATGTCCAACCAGATCTAAATTGGTTTTGATGAATAGGTATGTGAAAAGCTTTATTCAAAACCTTAACAAGTAAAAAGAAAACTTTTCATTTATTATTTCACATTTATTTGCCTCTTCACCAAAAATATAATATGACCTTCAGCTGCAAAGTTTTATTAATAAAATATTAAGTTTAGGTGAAAATTCTTTTGGCTTTTATTTGAATTCTACTTGTCATTTTGAGGTGATTATTAAGAAAAATCATTTTTTTATTAGGTAATTTTTTTTAATAACAAGTTTGAAATGATAGGTAATTTGATACTCGAAATTTTTAAAGATTTCAATGATACTGAGCGAGTTCGTCATATTAATCCTTTTAATTTTGCAGATGAAAATTTCATTTAATTGTAATGATATAATTAATTAGTGACTTCTGTTTACCAATAACAATTGAGTATGTTCTTCAACATGTTGACGAAAACCTTAGCGTAACTAATCAACCCAGAGGTTATTATGTAGTAAGTCTCTCTTAAGCTCATAATCTATTAAAATGAAAACTCAGAACCACTTATGAACTTTTCTTAACAAACAGCACAACAAATTCCAACATTCAATCAGCCTTAAATAATCAAAATGTTGCGCCAAGATATCCCTGGATAGTCACAACAAATTTTCTAAAGAATAAAAACAAATAGTATTTTAACTTGGCAATCTTTGGGTCAAAATAATGATTTTTACGCTGAGTTATAATTTTTTTCAATATGATTTAAGTCTCTGATTGGACAGTTAATCTGTCAATCATGAAGTTCTTAAAGTTCATGAAGTATTACTAAAAATTGATTTTATTTTTTAAATTTTCTGAAAAATAAATCTATTGTAGCTTAAAACAACATGTTATTGATTAGAAACCAGTAGTGTTTCTTAAACTAATATTTTAAATTTTAAATTACTTTTAATACCGTAGATACTCGAATATAAGTCGAGGGGGTAGATGGGAAATTCTGTGAAAAACCGTATGACTCTTATATAAGTCGAGGTAAAAATATATGTCTGGGTAGTTTCCTCTTTCGTACATTTGGAAAATAACAAGGAAAAATGTCAATCTTTTGATACTTTATTGCAAAATAGTCGAGGTAATATTTATATATTTTTATTTACAAACATAGCATCATAGGTAACATTTATTCAAAACCACAAAATTCGGAATCCGAGTCTCATTGAAGAAATTGCAATGCCTGCTCATTAGTCATATGGTCTGAATAGAAGTCGTTATCATCCGATTCGTCAAAATCTTCGGCAGCGGTGGTGTCATCTGTCCAAAATTATGAACACAACGTGATACATTGCATAAATACAGCCATTACATTTGTTAAAACTGCTATGACTCTTATATAAGTCGACCTCATTTTTTCATCAAATTTTATAGAAAAAACCTTAACTTATATTCGAGTATATACGGTAATTATAATAAATAATATTAAAATACCCAGATCATTATTTTTCTATACTTTATGTGTTTGGAAATACTTGTACAAAAAATGAAGACAGTGGATGAACCTTAGCAAACTGAAAACAATAGGATGTAATGATTAAGAAAGTTTCTTTTAATAAACAGATTATCGATTACAATGATGTACATTTTGTTAAATAATTTTAAAAACTTCTTAACTTTTTTTTTAATCTAAATAAAAAGAATTTCTTAACATCAAACAAATAAAATATTCTTAATTTAATTAAAAAGAGTAATATAAAAATTGAAAACTGTTCTGGAACAATGACTGTTACTACCTTAACAATATAATGAAAGATACTGAAAGGAATTCTTATTTTAAAGAAACCATTGGTTAATAAATTAATAAAAATATTTAACTTTTAAATAATTAATAAGAGTTTCAATAAAATTACTTGAAGCGATTTAAGGATGATAATTTTAGAAATGGCTTGTGAAAATATCGAAGTTGGACAATTAAAATTACGAGAAAGAGAACCGGCGTGAATAGACCTTGAAATATAGTCGATGTTTCGTAGCGGAACAGACCAATGTCTAGCAACCTGAAATAAATGGTTAATTATGAGCTTAAAAATTAATAAATTCTTTTAATCAAATTTCAGGTAAAAGTTTCAGAAAATTTACTAATACTTTTTTAAAGATTTATTTTCTATTTTAAGTAACATCATAATTTAACATATTTTCTTCGTACTATACACGTGGATTTTTTTATTGGTTACAAGATTTGATATTTCATCTTTAAATTTGGACAATCAATTTTTAAAATTAGACATTGTAATTTAAAATATTTTTAAAAAAATTTTCATAATGAAAAGTAAAAATGTTTTTATTTATATGGCAATTGTACCATTTTTTTCAAATGACAGTTGAAAACTCAACTAAGAAATTAATCGTTCAATTAGTTTTGAATGGGCACTCAAGCAAATATCAGTTAAGTCGAAAATGAATATTCAAATCATATGCTAATGTTTCTTCCTTTCTAAAATCACATGAAAAACCTCTTCTCCAAATGGAAGAATATAACTTGTGCTGATCGATCAAATAACGAACAGGATATGCTAAATCTGGCTGCCACTAAATTACTTGGAGAACAACGTATGTTTCCAATCCTTCCTAAATGCCTCAACAAATTTTAAAAATGACCTGTCAACCTCTGTATATTTCTCATAATATTTTAAAACTTTTTTTTACCATAAATCAACAAGGTAAGTTGCCATAGAAATAGACGTTAATTATAAAACGGTTTGGTGTCGCCTGAAACAGTAGGATTCCTATCATGGGAAAGGTAAAAAATCTTGACAAATTCGTACTACATATTTAGAACAAAAATCAAGAGAATTGTTTTTATGAGATCTGTTGATCACTTCTTAAACGGAATGAAAGCGACCATTTCTTGATGATATCGTTACATGTGATGAGAAATGGGTTTTTTATGACAGCAGAAAGCTTTCTGCTAAATGATTAGACAAAAATGAAAAAAAATATCTGTGGCAATAAAATCATTTCTCCCCATCATCTTTGCAATTTCTTCAGCCTTTTGACAGATAATAGGCGCATTAATCAGAGCATTCTTTTGGCGAACATTACAAAACCATAATTTTAAGGCTTCCTTGACTTGTTCATCTTTCCCCATTCGTCTTCTCTTTCGATCCATGTTCATATTAGATCGTGCATCTATTTAGAGTTGCGATCTGCTTTTTAAGATTTTACACAAGAGTGGCTGAGAAATTTTTAAATTCGCTGCTACTTCACGTTGACTCATTTTCGGCAGGTTGTCATATTTATGTTGGATATTCTGCTTTTCATTTAGTGATAAAACGCCTCGTGTCTCTCTTATCTCATTCATATTCCAAGTCTATATTAGATTATAAATGTAAAATAAAAAATATTTTTCAAAAAATTACCTTTTCTAATGTAGATTATTTGTGCAAATAATCTATCAAAACAAATTTTAATTAATCTAATTTTTATCAAACTAATTTTAGTTAATTTTTATGCTTATTTAAATATACGTCTTTGTTGAAATTAATGTAGGTCTTTATTTTGATAACATTATCCGTGATAATTATAAGCGGAATGCCTTTGACATTTTGATACAAAACGTCCCGTTCCTGCAAAATTCGATAACAATATCCGATTGATAACATTAACCGCGATCACATTAAGCGTCAACTACTGTAATTAAAATTGAAAGAACTATTCCTGCACTCTGTAGTAACATAAGATAATGTGACGAAATTTTAATTTTCTCCTAAACTTTTTGAAATAATATAATACTTGAAATTTATATAATATTCGGTTTTATAGATTTTGGTAAACCTGTAAAAAGACAAAAATCCCCATTTTTGTGCTTTACAAAATTAAAAAAAAATACAAACCAAACTGAATAGCTTTAATAATTATGGAGAAATTCTTTTAAAATATGTAGAGACAATTGCCGAATTTATTATCCCTATATTTCAGTTAAAACTCGCACAGATTTGATTAGACAAATTAGTCGCAATATTTTTAATAATTTGACATATATTCTCCAAAAGAAGTTGCACGTTATCATATTAGCCTGTATAAAAAGTATCGAAAAGTTATTTATATTTCTTCTAGAAAAATTAAACTATTTTGTTATTTACGATGTGGTATATTCTATATTCCAAAAAGTGACTACAGCTTAAAAAATCATATTTATTCAACGGAATTGATAAAACCATGGTTCATAAAACGATTACATGCAGAAAAACCTCCACACAAACTTTGAAAACTTAATTTGTCGTAAGGGTCTACTGAAGTTCTCATAATTTAACGTGAATACGCGGTCAGGTATATGTTCGTGAATGAATGTCTGATAGCCGACTCATTTTAAATTTTCAATATTTGTTGCCTAACAATTTACCACAATGCCATATGCAGTAAGATCAGTTCTCTGAGCCAAAGGTATCAATCCACCGATTCGGAAACATTTCTTCAAAAATTTCTGAGTTCGGATAGCTTCTATTTTAAAACGACCTAAGCTTTCCTCTTCAAAATCTCTCTCTAAGAAGCTGAATATAGCACTGACTATTCAGATGACTCTTAATAAAGAAGAGCCCAACTGTGGATCGGAAATAGTCCTCCAAATTATCAGAGTAATACGATGCTGAGTACTTTTGCATAGTAATGTGAATTTTCTTTTGACCAAAATACAATGTTTTCTTCTGTCCAAAATAGTAATGGCGCATTTGACAGATAAACTGAGGGATAACAATTAGATATGGTTGGGATACGATTTCACAAGCTCTGAAAAATTGTGACGGTTGTAATTTTTGGACATTTATGACATTTATTTATTTTATTATTTTATTTTATTTTATTTATTTTATTTTTATTTGTTTTATTTATTTTTTATGACATTCCATCCATTGCGTTATCACGGTGAAAAACTTTTAACTCTTTAATTAATTTCTCCTGTTAATAAAAGTAAGCCTTGGCATTATTGTTCTGATTTTCCACTTGTATATTAAATAAATTAAACTTTGGTTAAAACTGTTGGTGTGTTTTAATGTATTTCTTCTCTTTCTCAGAAACCACTTTCATATGTAAGTAATTTTACCAAATCACTATGGTTTTTTAGGAAATTACTTGTACCTCTCAATTTTCAGCAAAAACCCCAAGGTAGATTATGGTTAGAATTAAATATCAGGTATGCAAAATAACCAGTGTTTCGAATGATTATTAACTTTTAAATTAAACAAATTTCCTATTCTTCCTTTGCGTAAAAGACCGATTCTCTTTAACTTGTCTTCTTTTTAATAAAATTTATCAACTTCTTTGGTTGATTTAGCAAAAGGTAAATGTTCTTCATTGACAAAATTTATAGCATGAAACCTAGAAAACAAAGTGTAACACTGAAGTATAGTTATCAAATTGTGTTACCCTATGTTAATATTTCGTCCTACATTTCAAATGTGATATATAATTTGATATAATAAAAAATTAAGAATAATTCAAATTAGGCACGTTTTTTGTTGTAATGAAGATTGAATTAATTCTTTAAAATTATCTTTATTGGTTTAAATCACGTTTGTAACACTGGTATGACTGGACAGTACAACTTTTCTTACAGCTTTATCTTAAATATGTTAAAATATGTCAGATTTGGAAGTAGAATTTATTTGGAACCTCTCCAAAATAGTTTTAAAACTTTAAGAAAAGGAACAGCAGTGAATTAATGAAATGAACATTCCCCACTGCTATATCATATTGTATCATATATTATATTATATTATCTTGAGATGCGGAATCAATTATAAAACGAATTCAAAGCATCATTAAGATAAATAAAAAATCTAATCAGGAAAGTTCTTAAAAATATATAATCCAACAGTGTAATCATGACTCTCAGGGGTATTTAATATTTTGCTCTATTTTATTAAAATAAAAAGGACAATGATTTAAATATAACATTATTTCAAAGTAAGAAAATTCTTAAAATCGTGGCTCATTTATTCAAACACTCACTCATATACAATGCCTTTTTATTTGAAATTTATTTTAAAAAATTTTTCATCACACAAAAAAATTTTAAAATTATTCGATGTTTTGTTTCAAATAGAAAATAATTATATTTAATATATTATATGAAATATGTAAATGGCTGTAAGTAATTACCTGAAATTAGTTTACTTAAAAGTTTTTTTATTTATTTATTAAAAAAATAATTCATTCAAATTTTTAAGGTTTGCTTATTTATTTTTATGTAAGGTTTAAGTCATAAGAACGTATATATACAATAGAACCCGGGTGTAATAGGCTTTTTTGAATTCCGTCTTCAAGTACATATATTTTACTAATGAAATGACTCGGATATAATGGAAACCCTAATTTAATAGATATTAAAAAATAAAAGATTACAATTAAACTCTTGATAAAAGAAAAAAATATTACATAACAATACCCCTTGAGTGAGTATAAGAAGAGATGTATAATATTGATTTCTATATATACAGGGTGCGTCAGCTATTTGAGGACAAAAATTGATATTAAAGGTAAGTAATATTTTCAATGAAAAGAATGTATATTTTTAAGCAATATTAGAAACATTATTTGTTTTAAGTACACAAGTTTTATTTATTCAATAAAATTGCCTTCAGTGTCAATTAGAGCTTCAAGACAGCTTCTGAAAACCTAATAATCCGCTATCAAATGAATTTTGTTCCTATTTATCATAGTAGAACTTATAGAAGCTCGTAATGAATCTTTGGTATTATTAGGATGTCTGTTGGTCTCCTTCTCTACGACGCTCCATACGAAATAGTCCAAAGGATTTAAATCGGGTGAGCTAGGTTGCCATAAGTTTGGAGTGACATGATCATTAAAATTTAGCGATAATCATTTTTGTGTTTTTAATGCTATATGGCAGGGAGAACACATAAGGCCTTCCGTGGGCAACTTTGTCAATCCAGGACTCTACATATGTATCCAGACACTAGAGATGCATTAATTTTAAGTCCCTGTGAAAAGAAATACACAGGAATAACACGACCTTCGTTGCTCAGAACACCTAATATCACTAAAGATGATGGAAACTTTGTGTACATAACATTAGGGACTTCAGAAGCACTGGAGCACAGCTATCGATCGTTCCTCCTATTAACCTTTTGACCTTGAGTAAAAGGTTTTTCATCAGAATAAAGCCGTAGCATGTTTGGATGATCAGGATGCTTGATTTTGTTTAAAAGACATTTCGAGCGGATTAAAAGATTTTCTTTGCTGACAAATTGTCTTCTTCTCATGACGTAGAACTTGCATTTTAAATCATTGTGTACCGTTCGTCTTACTGTTGACTCAGAAACCGATAGTCGATGGGTAATTTCTCTCGTTGATGTTCCGGGACTTTCATGAACAACATCCTGAACGTTTAGAACAAAATTAACATTTCTGAATGTCTGAATGTGAGAAAATTGTTTTTTCTTTTAGATAAAGAGGAAACATTTCGATCAGATTTACAAAATTCCTTTCAAATTTTATTGACAAACTATCTGGCCACATTAAGAAATTTGGAAATTTCTAAGTCACTGTGTCCGGCGGCTAATGCAACAATAACTGCATGCCTTTTCATTTCTTGTGTTAATTTAAAAGTTATCTTTTCCATTTCTAAAATTAAAAATTAATTACTTAATATTGTATCAATAAATATTACAAATCAATTTTAGCGCCATAAAAAAATTATCATGATATGTTTTCATTAAAACTTTATGTTAATACTTTATGAGAAGAAAATTATAATTGAGGTAGGTTTATGAGATCAGGGAATAATATTAAAATACTACAAAAGAATTTTGTTTTTAAAATCCCTCAGAAAATTTAAAATAGATACAGTAAATTGAACTGTTTATTGTCTTCTGTTCTAAATTTTAGTGCACCCATGCTGGTGTCTGAAATTTTTGCCTTATTATTAAATATATTAAAATTATAATTTGTTAATAATAATAATATTTTATATTTTTTATTAAAATATTTGACACTTCTAATTTTTTTAATCTTCATATGGCTACATTATAATATTTTAATATTTTTGTTTTACGTTTAAATTATCTCCTGATTTTTGAAATAATATCTATAATATTAAAATAGAATATAAATAAATTATAATTTTAATTATCTTTTTACAAATTTATTCTAAAATAAGGTCATTGAAAATGATCCCTTATAATTTTTAATTTCTTTAATTGTAATTTTCTTATCACAGAACAAAAAATATCTCGAATATTGATGTTTTATATCCTTAGTTGTATACGTTTTCAACAACAAATTCTATAATTAAAAATAATTTAAAAATTTGTTTACAATTTGAAAAATATTTAATTTTTAAATATAAAAATAAAATATATAAAAAAATAAAACATATTTAAATATAGTTAGTATGATTTCACCTTATAAAATTTTATAAATAATGAAAAAATTAAAATAAATTAGAAATTTATAAATAAATGAGTGGAAATAATTTATATTATTAATTTATATTATATTGTTAATTTATTTTTTATTTCGATTTTCCTCTATATTCTAATAAATAACTTTCTAAACTTAATTTTGTTTCAATATGAATTTCAAAACATATAAGTAATTACTAATCTAAAGTAATAAGGGATAATAAAATTTAATAATTTAGATAATAAAATTATTATATATTTTAATGATTCTCTGAAACATCTTTAACAGGAATTTCAGCTAATTAACTTTTTAAAGATCTAAGTTCTTAAATACTCTTTCAAAATTTCTATACAAATAGATTTCTAAATAAAATTAAAATAATAATTTAATAATAAATACATGTACAGAAGATTTATTCAAAAATAATTATGTAGAAATGATTGAAAAGATTTTTAATTTTAAAAATGGTGGATGAAGACGAATTCATTATTTGAGAGATGAAAATTTTCTGCAAATATAATCATTAAAATATTCATGAAAAGGATGCAATTAAAGAACCAAAGGTTTCTTGTATTGTTTATACATTTTGGGGTGATGATATCTGCCTTAAAATTGAAATTCTTCTGAACCATCATCTACAGTGAATGCGTAGTAACGAAATCAATACATTAGTTGAAAATAATAATTATTTAAGAAGGAGAGAACCACAGTTATGTTAAATGGAGATGACGCTATAGTTGGCAGCCATTTAAAATTATTGAATTGAAAAATAGGTAGGATATTTGCCTTTCATTAGGGATATCAGAAAAAAGATTTAACAGAATTTCTTTGCTTAACTGAAACAAAAACCATGATATTTTTGACAGACAATCCTCAGATACCTGAGATACAAATGTACCTTTTCACATGTTTCAATATTAATAGTTATTTTTCCGGAAGTCATATTAATCCTAATTTTTTGACATCTCTAAAACTTTGATTCTCATCATTTGCTTATGTTATTTAATAAATAAATTTATTTCATGTCAACAGAAAAATCAGAAATACAAAGTATCGCTAAAAGGCGTGATACGTAAAAATAAAAAATAAAGACAAAATGCTAAAAATAATATTAGTTTATTAATTTGCAGCAAGAATTACATTCGTCAGTCTGCATCCAATATACAATCAAGATTTTATTAAACTTCCTTCTCAAGTTTCTGAAAGTAACGTATTTTTATGTATTTTCATGTTTTAATGTAAGCATGAGAGCTAAGAGAGATCGATCTTTTAAAGGAAAAAAACATTCAGGTTGTCCAATCTTTACAAGGAACATAAGATCAAGAAAAATATCTGTTTTCTGTACAATGAATATGGAATCTTTTTTTGTATTATGCTGCTCAAACCCGTCCTTTTTGAATATATAAAAAATCTAATACCTTTGCTTAAAAAATATTTATACGAAATAGGTTTTAATAATGAACAATGTTCCTTTCCATTAAACTTCAAGAATAAGGAAATGTATTTTCAAAACGGAAGGAATTTGTACGAAGAGAGAGACCAGAAAATAAAGAATCTTTAATGGAACTTATGTAATTGGCCAACGCTTATTACAAGTGAAGATTGCTCCGGTTTCTACAGCAATATGGCTTCATTCATTGCAAGAGGTTTGAACAAGGAAATTATTAATGAATAAACGTATTTCTAATTGAATATTTTAACGTTATGAACATATACCTCTTGTAATTAACATTTTGTCAAAATAGATCTTTCCAATGTCAAAAATAACCTTAAAGTTGTCAAAATAGAGGTGAAAACAGTGTATTTATCATAAAGAAGCCTAGCAATAAATTCTTAACACAATTGTAAAAAAAAGTGTAGGCTGAAAAAGAAAAACGCCCAAGGTTGCTCTATAGAAGTAATGTGATAATTCATCAAGAAATTTCAAGACCAGAGAGTCTGGTCGCAGTGCTAATAAATTGAAAGCCTTATACATTATCCATTTTTTATGCAATATGTAATATTCGTATATGTGAAGTCATTTTTTTATTAATCGTAGATCCTATCATGATATAGTAATGAAAATCTCTGAACAGTAACGAATTGTAAAAAAATTTAAAAATGATCTGAATTAATATGTTTAAAACCTTGATTTTGCCGTTTTTATTTTTTACATTTAATTAGTTATAATTTAAATAGTGTAAATTATATTGTTGTTTAAGTAATATAAATTTCAATCGCTATAATTTAAGAATTTGTAAACACATTTAAAATAGTTTAATAATTGTCATTTTAGAGGACGGAATTTGTACCTAAAAAAACACATGTGCGAAAAGCATTGTTTTTAATATTTTTATTTAAAGAAAAATGGTAGTGATATGCAAATATTAATGATAGATGCTTATGGTAGTCATGATTTCTCTTCATATATTTCTCCATCAGATTACTATTTGTTCCTATCGATGACACATTATATGTCAGAGTAGTTTCCAAAATTATCAGGAGGTAAAAATTTGGTTGAATTTTGCACCAAATCAAAAAACTTTTTCTTGACGGTATTCATAATCTGCATAATCTATTCATAACACTAATAGGTTGTCTAGGTTGAAATGTCATATTTTAATAATAAATGAAACAAGTCATAGAAGAGCTGGTGAATAATATTTTTTATTTATATTTTACATTAACAGCGGTTGCTGAGAAATATAAAAACACATTTATAATAGAGTAAATTTTAAATCTAAAATTAATTTTTTTTCAATAGAAATTGGAACTCGTTTTAAAACTTATCTTTTATTATTTTTATCATAATTATTATTCTTATTATTTTTTATTATTATTATTATTATCATTTTATTATTATTGTTTAACTGTTTCATCAAAATACTCTGAACAATTTTTCCCACTAAAAATTAATACTATTTTTGAATCGGACTATATGAACCACTTCATTTAAATCTAATCGATTTCCTGGATAAAAAAGATAGCAAATTAAATTATATGTAAAACCAAAGATGTCTGAAACAAAATTAAATTACATATTTTCTTTAATCCCATATTAAAAATATTATCACATATATATTAAAAGGTATAGAAAGCTTGATGAGAGAAAACATCATCTAAAACATTTTGATAATATTGTATTTTGATATTAATGTTTTCCATTCAGTCTAATGTAAGAAAGTATTTCAACAGTTGTCCTCACGACAAATAGTCTGCTTGATGTTTATAAATCAAAGGAAAAATATTTCTTACAATCATGTAAGAGCTTATTATATTTGTAATATTAATGTTCACTTTGAAAAATAAATTAACTTGATTATCAGATAAAATCACAAAGCATTTTAACAATACTCAAATATTATCCGAGAAATAATTTTCGCATAATCGGAGATATTAGAAAAAAAATAGATATAGTAGATAATAAAAATATAATAATTATTATAGAAATCTTACTCAGATAATAGTAATAATAATATTATTAATAATTTAATTCTTAAAAGTATTTTATTAATTTAACTAAAATAATATTTAAAATCCCGGTAACATTAATAATTTTTTATTATACTGGGTCTAATAAGTTATTCTAAAGTTATAACTTTTCATTTCAAATAATTTGTTTTAATAATAATCTATTCAAATAAATGATTACAAATGTAATGAAGAATGTTACAGACGCTTACAATAATGGTTACGAAATATAAATTAATCCACGGTTTATGCAATTATAGAGGTGCTTTGTATAGTTCTTTAAATGTTATGTAGAGAAGTTGTAATCATTGAAAACCGAATAATGTTAAGTATATAGAATTTTAAATAAATCAATAATTAAATAATTATTTTTTATAATTAAATTTAACAAATAAATAAGGGCAATACAAAATGCAAAGTCAACACTAGACAAAATAAAAAAAAAGTAACACTTATACTGACAATGTGATGATTTGGATTTGATTGGGCAGGGATAATTACACCCCGATGCTTATTTTTCTCGCCCCTATCATTGCATTACGATAGTCAAGAAGAGATTTTATTAGGGATGGTACACGATCTTAGTATACGAAAACTCGGAATTCTTTTGTTCGTAAGATTAGTTCGAAGTTCTTCACAAAAAAAAACATAATTAGTCTTATGGAAATGGTATTAGGTGGAAAAAATTATAAAGATGGACTCTCTAATACAATACAGAAACTAAGAATCATAAAATGAATAAATCAAGATATTACAATGGTGAAAAATTTTTAAGTCCAACTTTAATGCATGAAAGATTTGATTCAAATCTCTTATTTAACATATTAAAGATTTGAATGAAATGGTGTAGAAATAAAAATCGGAGTTACTTACAGCAAAGAACGGTGAGAAGAAATCTTCAAAAAAATAAAGATTTTAGAGAACGTTGGTGTAAGTAGACTATAGAATTTATAAATTGATGATAATGGAATAATAATTATAATAGTAATAAAAATAAAAATAATAGCATTAAAAAAATAATCTTCAATATAAATTACCTAACTCTATTCAAATCAGTGCCATGTTCTAAAAATAGAGTAAATGATTGATTATTTTCATTGACAATAGAATATGTATTTAAACCTCTTTTAATTAATAAATCTATAAGTTTCGTTATAAATATCTATATATATTATGAAGATATCTTAATAATTCTCTCCCATATGTGACTTTTAATATATATTCATAATAAATTAATACATTAAATAAACTGAATTTTTGAAATCAAAATAAAAATTAAAAAAATTTTTTAAATAGTTTATTAAATAATTTTTATTGAAAAACTAATTTCAAATATGCTAGGATGACTGGAACATAATATCGTATTTTACATGCATTACAATAATTGATAATTTATTAATTTTAATATTAATTTAAATTAATTATTAATAAAATTAATTATTAATAAAATTAATTAAGTATTAATTAATTAAAATTAGTAAATTTATTTAGATTTTTTCTTTATACGAACTATATAAATATTTTTTATTTAAATAAGATTTTAAATTTATTCGTGTAATACTTTTTCTATTGTCTAATTTAAGATGTGTAACGAGACGCATTTGCGACGGATTTTAAAGAGCAGCAACTATTTTGCCCCTGAAAATACAATCTTCATATACAAACTATGAATTGGGTCCATTTGGAGTTGGTGTAGTTCAAAGATGGTTTGCTTGCTTTCGAGAAAAAATTTAAGCATTGAAAAGCGATTCATTTTCTGGACTTCTGACATACATTTATAAGTAATGTTTATCAGAATGTGGAAGCACAAAATGTGTAGGGGATTTCAAGAAATGTGTATTTTATTATGATGTATACGATAAAGGTTAAACTAATAACGCTTATGTCAACTGAACTCAGTTATCCCATTTAAATCTAAAAATTATAAATGTACGTTCCGCATTATCTAAACAATAAATGTGTTATTCTCCAATATAATAACGAAAGATCTCCTTTCGTAATGATTACCAAAGAAAATTGAGTGAAATTGCACCATATTCACGAATGGTTTTGGTATTGTTCTATCAGATATTCATATTTTCAGGTCACAGTAACATTTATTTTAATCACAAAGAAATTTAGTTCCAGAATTGTGGAGTCTTACTCAATTGGTATTGAATAATCAGCTGACAGATGATAAATGATCATGAATAATCATGGCAAGCTTTTAAAGAATAAAATATTTTATTAAATCTGATCTTTTCAACCAAATTTTCATTTAAAATGACATTTCTTTGTTGTCAACGTTATTGGAAAAGAAGTTGGTAGTTTTAATGGATACGGTTTAAAAATAATTATCATTAATAAAAAGTTACAATTTAAATTCATCAATGAAAGAATTTTTGGAAAATTGTTTTAATAAAGCCTTCCTCGAATTTCTAAGGAATAAATTACTCAATAAATTACTTCATAAATTACTCAATATATCATTAGTTACAGAAAACTGGCTTCTTGGCATCGGATTGGAAATATCAGCTGCACTTTATTTTCTTAATGTAACGTCATTTTAATAATTTTCTTTTTATTTCCGTGTAAAATTTATAAGTAGCCCATTATTGACCAAATAAATGTAGAAATTGAGCGATTTTTGTTATTCTGCTGCATGTCTTCAGCTAAATTATTTTTAATAAAAAATAATTATTTAAGTAAACAGATTTAATTTGATAATATTTTCTTTAATAAAAAATAAAATTAAAAAAAAATATTATTAAGTAAAGAAGTAATATTTTTTTACCGTAACGAAAGATGTACTTTATCGCTGCAATAATTTATAAAAAAACATATTTCTCCTTTTTAAAACAATACTTTAATTGAATTTTTAAAATAATTATTATTTTTCATATAATTATTAACAATGTGATTATTTTATATGAAATTCTGGTTATATCAATTATCTGAAATTCGATTATGCTAATTATACAACGAAACCTGTCATAGAAGGAATTGGAACGGAGCAAAAAATTTTATGTTTCAAACTTAGATAAATTTTCGGAATAGACAATTACACAATACTTATTATTTTATTTGTATTATTATTATTATTATTATTATTATTATTATTATAATTATTATTATTATTATATGCTATGACTACTTTTATTTACTACTACTCGTAGTTTTCCATCAAAATATGTCATATTTTTCTAAATTATGAATTTTTTATTATATATATTGCTAATGACTGGAATATCCTGTATTATTTTTTTATTGCATTATTTAAATTCGGAAAGTTTTTCAATGTGTGGATTGAAAACCTATTACTCTATAATTTTTGTATTACATAGACCAGATCAAGAACTTATTAAATCTTCATTTCTTAATAGTGTTAATATCTTCACCTTTTATGAAACTAATCCGACTCCTCACTATTGTTTTTGTCTATTACACCAGTTAGTTCACGGAGAGTTAAAAAACTTTAGACCATATCGAGGTTCATAAATTTAAATCCACACACATCGTATATGGTGTCCAAAGTAATCAATTAAAATTATTAGTAAATTATGAAAGAACCAAATAGCTTGTCCTATAACTGAGTATTACGAAATCACAGTTTATTAATCGTTCACACAAGTTAGTATGGAAGATCAAAGCAAGATAATATCAAGTAATAACAATACAATGGATAAGCAGGTAATGGAAAGAAAATATTTGATAGGTTAAAGTTCAATGTCAGTAATTTAAGGTAATAGTAAAGAAAATGGTAAAAACAGAGTAATCACCAAACTAGAACTACAAGGGGTCCTCGGATCATGAGCTTTGTATTGTTGGGTCACGTAAAAAAGACCGAACTCGATGGGACCCGTAGGTAACAAGAAAATTATCAGTAAATGGCTAATCAAATAATTGAAATATTGAAAAAATTTGAAAATATATTTTCCTTCCTTGTCAGCAATATACAGTTTTTTAATTGCACTGCGGTATGAAGCAAAATATTTTGAGGCAAACCATTTGACAAGCTAATATTTTAATTCTCTTTCGTTTTCAAATGATTTGCAGCTCCAATTTTTGAGAGTGATCGAAACAAGTGGTAGTCGGACGGTCCCAAATCCGATGAGTATGGAGGATGTAGAAGCTCCTGGATGTCCGTTTTACTGAGTTTTGCTAAATGCGGTCGGAGATTATCATGTTGAAGGATAATCTCACAAGGCGTATTCGGCGTTTTAAATAAATTACTTCTGACAAATGCTGCAGTTGTTAGCAATAAACATCAGCCATAATGATTGAATTTCTATCCAGTAATTCCCAGTGAATAATCACTTTCATGTTTCACCAAACACAAAGATTTTTAGGATCTTGACTTTGCTTGGAACAAGGACTAGGCGGTTTATTTTTGTCAATCCATTTTCTTCGCCGTTTAATGTTTGTGTACAGACATCACTTTTCATCCCCAGTAATGAGTAAAGAGAGATATGTGGGGATGTTAGGCTACAGCTAGTTTGTATCGGGCAAGGAAAGAAGCATAAATGGAAACCCGATCAGTTTTGTTCAGTTGATTTAGATCGCACTGAATTCATGTGGCAAGCTTTTGAACTCATCCCATAAATAAACTCATCCCTTTTAATAATAGCTCATTTTGGAAGCCGATTCCCGCGTTGTTTGGTAACTATCCCCTTGAGAGTGGTCAATACTTTTTGCTCATCAAATTCAATTAGGCGCTCAATGCGAGAGGCATTATCCAAAGAAATTTTTTTCATACCTCTACAGAATAAAGGTACTAAGATTGCCATCTCTTTGTTAAATTCGAGTGAGGAATTCCTCACAAAATTCACTTATCTGCCAAAATTATCTTCTTTCATCAACTGGACTTAATCAGGGTATGTACGCTCTAACATATAATAATTTTAAACAGTTATATACACTTAAGAAGCTCCAAACAGTTTCATTGTGTGATTTACTAATGAAAAATTAAGATAGTTTCATTAAGAAAATAGATTTTTTTCGCTTTAATTTTATCTAACTACCTTAATAATGCTTCCTGTTCATAAAATGTATTCTAATATTTATAATCAATAAAAAAGATGACAATAATTTCCTTCAAAGATTTTTCAAAATTTTTTATAAAATATAAATTTATATATTGAAAATACACTATATGCAAGAAGTATTCGTACGATGACTTCATTTATAAAATGTTTCGATTTATAAAGTAGTATGACACTTATTATTGAAAAATACTTGTAATCAAACCCGAAGCATATTAATCTATAATATCAAAAAGCATAAAGATAAAAAGTATCTTTTAAGAATCTATGGTTTGGAAACTCAGAAAATTTTCCTATTAAATACCATTTGACATCTATTATGCATTAATTGGGTCTTTTTTTGCAAAAATCAGAAGGAATTTTAGGTCATTCTTATAGGCTTGTATTTAACATGTTAGTATTTTTTTCATTTTTTTGTCAGTATTTTAACTAAATTGTCAGTATTTATTATGTAATTTAAGTATTCTTTATATCAGTATAACTGATGTCAGTAAAATAACTAAATTGTCAGTATTTTATTGAAAATGTCAGTATTTTATTAATAATGCCAGTATTTTAATAAAAAT
>JBBMKC010072881.1:0-17283 GCA_037834085.1 Bipalium vagum | reverse complement strand
TTATTATTATTATTATTATTATTATTATTATTATTATTATTATTATTATTATTATTATTATTATTATTATTTTGTTTCTAATAATTTCTGAAAAAAATAATATTTGAAAATTATAAAACAAATTGAAATTTGAAAGGAAATATCAAAGTCTTGAAGAAATTAATAGAGTTAATAGAGTTTCCTATCATATTAGTGTCTGTTTAATATTTTCGTTTTAATAATATATTTTCTTGAAAAATGATAAAGAAACGTTTTTTTGGATCAAAATTTTAATAAATAAATAATTAAAATCAAAACAAAACGTAATCATTTTTTTGTCGAGATTTAATTTTTTCTTTTTTTAATAATTCTGACCCAGAAATGTATGATCAAATAGCTCATGTTATTTGATAAAAATTACATGATTTTTTTATTTAATTAATTATAATTTTTTAATAAATATCATTAATATTTTTGATAATTTATTAAAAAATTATTTGATAAATTCATTTATTTTGAACTTCAAACATAAATAATATTAAACTAGTTTGTATAAAACTATTGAAGTATATAAGATTAATAATAACTGTTTCAAAATGTGTAAAACACTGTTGCTAATGGAGACGTGTAAAATACTCATAGAATAAAGATATCACAAATAAATCCAAATATTCAAATAGCCTACAGAATCGATCTTAGATTCGGCTGAATTTATTTTTTTACATGATTTTCGTTTAATATATTGGGTAGTCTAAAAAGTTTCCACCAATTTTGGTAAAATGAAAAAGTTTGGGAAAAAAAGTCGAATTGAAAATTTATTACATTACATAATTACCATTTTGATCGAAAATGTCTTGCCATTTTTTTGGAAAAGCCAAAATTCCGTCACTGTAAAAATTTTTTGATTTATTGGCAAAAAGGTGAGATGAGTTTTTTCGCAATTCTCTTTTGAATTTAATTTTACACCATTAAGAGAGTTCTGCAATGAGCGAAGAAGATGATAGTCTGACGGTGGTATATCAGGACTATAATAAGGATATAACAAAATTTCCCAATCAAGATCGCTCAATTTTTGCTGCGTCATAAAAGAAACACAACGCCTTTCCTATTGATTAATTCGGGACGCTTTCTTGCAATTATTTGATGTACCCTTGCCAACTGTAGGAATTTGTCAATTTTTTGTCCTGTTTGGAGTAATTCATAATGGACTATTCCCTTGTAATCCCACCTTGAAGTTATTTTTGGTTTCGCCACAGTTTGTGAGGTCATACCACATTTATTCCAAGACCTTTTTTCGTATATTATTATCGTACTTGATCCATTTTTCGTCACATTTAATAAGATGTTTCAAAAATGGATCGCTCATGTTTTTATTCAACAATGTTTGGCATATTGAAATTCGGCCTTTCGAATTCTTTTCAGTCAAATTATGCGGTATCCATACATCCAGTTTCTTTGTATATCCACATTTCTCCAAATGATTTAAAACTGTTTCATGATGAATTCCAAATTCCTGAGCTATTTCGTGGCTGCTTATATTCCCATCTTCTTCAACCTTCCTAATTATTTTATCGACTTTTTCACAGATTGGTCGGCCACAACGAGGTGTGTCTTTGACATAAAATATTTCCGGAACAAAATTTAGCGAACCATTCACGGACTGTTCTATCCGAAACCGTATCCGCACCATAAACAGCATTAATCTTTTTAGTTATCTGTGTGATATTTTTACCTTTCAAGAAATAAAATTTCATCGCATTTCTTCTTTATTTATATCCATTTCTAAAGATGAATAAAATTTTATTAATTAATCAAAATGCCTACTTTTTAAAGTTATTTGAAAATATATATATTTGATTATAATGATAATTTGATTATAATAAATTATAAATTATATATTATTTTACAAAAATCCAAAATACAACACAATATATTTCCATTTTATAACTATATTAATTTTATAATTATATTTCCATTATTAAAAATTCAAAAACAGAAACTATGTTAAAAAGCTAAAAACCAAAAAAATTATTTCAATTATTGATTTTATTTATTTAGCTAATCATAAACGTAATAAATAGTGTAAACATTTTAAGTTGATTTGGGGTTAAAATTACAATTTGGTCTGTGGATTTTAAAAAAATTAATTAAAAAATTTTTTTTTGAAATATAATGATAATAATTATCAAAATTTTAAGGATTATCTTACTTTTACGAAGACGACATTTAAATTAATTCGAGAAGCTCTGGAAAAATGCAATTTGAAACAAATTAATATGAGAAAAATTATTTACTTTACAGAAAAGTAGGCAGATTACTTTACAGCGTCCGTAAAATATTTGTTTACAAATTAAGTTGTGCGTGGCAAAACTAAATTAATACTTAAACTCTAAGAGAAAAAGAATCGTCCAGTTGCTTCTAGACCAAATCCAAAGTAGGCTTATGTTGAGATTATTAACAATTGAGATGGTGGGTAAACGAAAAATTCGGGTTGCAATCTGGTTAACTTTGTTATCGAATATAATAACTAATATAATAATTGCGTGTTTACCTCTCTTACTCTAACAGATATTTAAAGGAATAGGGTTTCATATATAAGAAGCAATCCAAAGTCTTGCGTCTCAGAATTCCGGATCGTAAATGTTCCATTTTTAACATCTTTTTCGATAGAAATGCCATTTACTGAAGAAATCTTAAATTTGGATTACTACATTAATCTCAAACTTAAAACTGGAATTATCCGTCGTAAGCCACACACTTTTTTATTGCTTAATGATAACTTCCAACTCACAGATTCAAGAAAACACAAGAAACATTAATAAAATCTGAGGTGTTACAACTTGATTATCCTACATACACTCCAGATCTTTCACCAAGTGATTTTTGGTTAATCAATCATCTAAAGAAACAAATTGAGATAATTGAGAGGACATAAATCTGCTTTAAAGGATGATATGAAGAATAACGTAATTAAATTCCTCGTGGAGAGGATCAAAATTATTTTGAACTAGGTTTCAATGAAATGGTCGATCAATGGAAAAAGTACATCAATGTAAACGGCGATTTCGAGAAGTGAAACCTTTAAATCTATAGGTATTGTTTAAAATATTTTGTTCAGTTGACTGTATTCTTTCTGTCAGAGTCTAAGTACTTCTTAACCTTATCACGTATTTTATTAAATTCATGAAACAAAACTGAATAAATATCCTTGGGCAAACTTTAAAAGTATTAAATATTAAAAATATAATTCAGAAAGATTGATCTTTAAATGATTTTCAAAAGTTCCTGGTGCTTTTTCAATACCCTCAGAACGATCAGAACATAATTATAACAAATTTCATTGGACAAAATATTTGTAAATTGTAAAAAATTGTAATTATTTTTCATTAATTCACCTAAAAAATATTAACATAAATCTGCCACAAAAGTCCATACTTTTTTCAGCTTTTCAACATTTTCAATGGATATTTCATTGGAAAAATAAATATTATAATAATAATTTTAACAAATATACACTTATTTTTAGAATGAAATTTCTCTTTCCCTTAAAATGGTGAGGTTTGAGGAGTTCCCACCAAATCTTTATGAAACAATTTCATTTTTATTGATAGCTTCCACATGATCATAGATCGATATCCAACAATTTTGCATTTTAAAAACTCTTTTGGTAGCAACGGTTACCATTAGTTTGTTACATAAAAATGTCGGATTTATTGAAGTTAAGATTTTCCATAAAGTTTTACTCATTATGTGATTAAATCCTGTCTTATTATATATCAACCTGTTCGTTAGAAATCGCTCTATATTTTAATGTGTTTGTGCTAATGATTAATCACTGACTTTTATATATTAGCATCAATTCAATGTACAATGTAAAACATGATTTTCTTGTGATTCATTGTACGAATTAAAACTGAAACAAAATGCTGCTGAAACCACACGGAAAATAAATACGGCATTTGGAAAAAAAATTCTTTAATTTTTATTATATTTTTGACATTGAAAATAAAAAAATGTTTTGATAACTTAAATATCTCTACGTTTTCTTATCTGAATGATTTTTTATTTTTTGAATAAATCGTGGAATGGTGCTTGTAAGCGACTTTAACGAAACCTTGAAGAATAACTTCCACTACCTCATGGTGGTACCTGAAATATTAATTATCTAACAAAATGTCATATTGTTAAAAACCTCAAGGCAGAAATATTTCTGTCATCTTTGTCATAGAACTTTTAATTTAATTTATAAATAAGAAATATAATTTAAATAAATAAATAAATTTATAAATAATTTTTATAATATTTCTTTAATTTAATAATGTAAATATGTAGAAAATGTAGATTTTCAAGCAATTTTGATTTTATTATTACTTTCATTATGTCCTGGGAATATCTGTCTACGTCAGGTTCGTGTTCTCAAGCTGAATTTCTACATGTCTTGTCTCTCTTGCCTCTCTGCAGTCAAACCTTGTAAGCTTATTCGTTCTAGTTAGTGATATTATGATATTCCTGTGATCTGTGATTATCAGTAAAATACAATTATGTTTTGTAATTAATTTCTGAAAGTTCTTTTGTTTACAAAGCGAAAAGAAAAGGGAAAAATATATAATATCAAAATAATTATTTATTTCTTCACAATATGAAATATAAATCAAGCAAAATATAATTCACCTTAGACTGAAAATTTTAGAAAATAACTTGATCTAAGGAAAAGATATTCCAAATAAAATATATTTTTCTAAAAAATTAATTTATAATAAAAAAATTTTAAAAATATTTATTTTCCAATTATAATAACAAAAATAGAAAAAATTGAAAATAATTTTGGAAATTTAGATTTGAAATAAATCATAATAATTAAAAAATAATAATAATTTACTAAATAATTTTTGACATTTTGTGAGAAATTAAGCTATATTTTTGGCCTTCTTATATTACTTACTCGCCACTTTATTGTTTTATTTTAATTTTGTTTAAAAAAAACATAATTATTTTATTTTTATAATAATTATATTTTATTTTTCCTAATAATGAATATAAGAAGTGATAAAAATAAGTGTCCAGTATTTATTACTTATCATTTCACTTCTAGTGCCACAATGTTTGGAAATTGAAATATAATTTTATATTATAATTTAAAACCCGTGATTACAAAATAAAAATAATGAATTGTTTACAAAGTTCGCTAAAAAAATTATCCAAAATTTTTGCAGATTTTACAAATTACCTTTGTAACAGTAACATTATAAAGGTATATTAATATTACTATTATCAAAGATTTTATATTTTATTATGTATCCAAATAAGTTTTTGTCGATATTTTATTCAATTGACATTTCCTTAAATAGGTTATTATTTACTCATTAGAAAATCAATTTATTTTATTAGATTACTTTAAATCAAGCATGTAATTTGATATTAAAAATAACATTAGCTTATACTTAAAGTATTTTATAATTCCAAATGGCGGACAGAAATTCAATCATTCATTCCTGTTTACTGTATGAATTTAGGCTTGGGTCAAAACCCTCATAAACCAATCGAAAATTTTATTCGGCAATTTTAGACAGTGCAGTAAAAGAAAGAACTTCTCATTTTTTGGTTCAAGAAGTTTCGTTCTGGTGATGAAAATCTGGAAGATGCACCCAGATCAAGGAGACATTAACAATGATGATTTGAAAAAAGTAACCAAATCAAATTAAGTCCAACACTTAAAGAACTTGGTTTGACATCTATTGTCAATGAAGCAACTATCAGATTACACATGCATCAGATTGGTAAAATTTTGAAAATAGGCAAGTGAGTTTCACATGACTTAACATCAGAGAATAGATTCAGAAGACTAAAAAATGCTCTTCTCATTATAATCTGCTAAAAGTAAAATCATGTGTCCATAGAATACTGGCATTCAATGAAAAGTGTATTCTTAAAAAAATCTATTCTAAACCAAAGAGTATACATCATTGGTTATCTCCTACGAATCCCTTCTTGCAAGTTTCAAAGCCTGGACTATTTTAGAAATATCTTTTACTGTATGTTCGGTGGTCTTGTGTAGGAATAGTTCATTATGAGTTCCTAAAACCCAACGACCGCACTTTGCATAAATTACTGTACAAAAAGCACATGAATTGGAATTGAAACTTCTTAATCACTCTCAACAAATTTTTTTATTAGGAAAACAACTCAATTCCGACATGATGTAAAATTAGCCTTCCAGGAATTCATTGACCCGTACACAAATAAAAGGGTTCTATTTGATTAGCCTGTATGGATAATATGTGTGCAAACTTGATGAATAGCACAATTCCTTGTATTTGTGATTTATCCATGAATTTAGTATTTCATTTTACAAATTTCATAGCCAACGGCCTTAATGTAGACTGTAATATTATTTAGTTATTAATTTATTTATTAGTAATCTTTTATTAAGAATTTTATTTTAAAAAACTAAGATTTTATATACTAATAATATTTATTGTTTTTCTTTTTTTAAATCATTAATAATTATTATTATAAAATTATTATTATTATAATATAGTTTTTCAATGAATATTTTCCATTTTACAAATTCTATTAATTCAAAGGAAATTTTTTTCTATTCACTGCATAGTTTGAAGTAATAAATCTTTAAAGGGTTTGTTCAATTGCAGCTACTCTTATTTCTCACTTTCCTTTCAGAAGGTGTCAATTATCTCACAGGCTAATATCATTTTCAGATTCGGATACATTTTTTTCTATATTCCGTTACTGAACTTTTGAAAAAGAATTCCTGACCAAAACGATGAGTTGAGGTTCGCTTTTTTTTTAATTATTGAAAGTCTGCTTTGTTGTTTCTGAAATGTTAGCGATTTATAATAATTTTAAAAACTTAATAATGATTTGATATTTTATTGTTCTAATTCTTTTTATGTATTAATAATCTAATTTTAAATTATAAAGAAAAGAATATTAAATTAAAAACATGGAATCATATTGACACTCACTTCTGGATTGTATAATTATATTAGATTTCAATTTGTGCTTCCTTTTAAGAGTAACTACGGATAAGCAAAATTTTCATCCTATAAAATTATTTTGAAACATTTAGATGATCAGGAGAAGTATTGTATTGTTTTGTTTACCCATTTAATAGGTGTAAAAATAAATAATCCAAATTTGTAATTATTTTATATAAAGCATGAATCAGGTTTAATGCCGCAAAATGAAAACGGTATAATCTTTTTTATAATAACTTGAATTGGTAGATAATTTTTTGATTGTCAACAAAGCGGGGTCTATGTAATGAATTTTTTTCAAGCGTTACAATTGCAATAAGAAGGCGACAATAAATCACTTTTAATGCAAGTTTTGGTCGGGAGGACAATTGAACGAATACTTGAACTTTATTAGACGTTTGGTACAATAAAGTATTACAAAAAGTCTGGCCCCAAACAAAATGTTTTAACTCCTAAGATTTTGAAGATTATCAGAAAGAAGTACATCGACAAACCATCAATTGTCACCAGAAATAAGGCCAGATCAACGAAAATTTCACAAAACATCGTGTGCAGGGATAAAAATAAGTTAGCTATTGTGACAGAAAAGAAGACAATTGCTCCAAAATATCAAAATGAGCATCCGGCGTATTCATTAGACATTGCTCCAACTGATTATCATTTGTTTAGGTCAATGAAGCATTCCTTGTTGGATACACACTTTCAATCAGTGGTTGCCATTTGAAAATGACTTCACGAATTTCTGGCTTCCAAAAGGCAGAATTTTTCAATATAGAATTCATCGATTGCCTGAAAGATAGCTTAAAATTATCCATAATAATGCCAATTACTTTGATCAATAAATTTATTTTACTTTTAATAAAATAAATAAATAAATTTTTAATTTTTTATAGATATTTTTCCATTGGTATTATTTAAAATATTTTTTACTTAACTATTAATTTGTCCAAAATGTTTTTTCGGATTTTTGCATTATGGAAGATGCTAATATTTCTTAACGGAGATGAACTTAATGGCGCACATACAACAAAAGCCCAACGTTCAGAAAACCATTACCGATCTGCATCAAAAATCCAATATAGATGTAATTTTCAATGTGTGTCAATATAGTATTATTAAAATTACGGTTAAATTAACATCTCTTGAACTCAGTAAGTATTATTTTGACTTTCGATTCAAAGGCAAATAATGCGTGAGTTAACAGGAATTGAATATTTTATATATAAAAAAAAATTTGCCAATTGTCAAATTCACATACATTCTGAAAAATTTTGGTTTTCGGATTGTTTCAGGTTTTCCTTCCTTCTTCTTAGCTGACTTTTGTCCATCCATTCAATCATAAGTCTATCTTCAGTCTGTGGTTTGTCAAATCGGTTAATCGGATGGCGATGGAATTTTTTTCAAAATTAAAGTGAAGTATTACTCAGAATTGGATTGAGTAAATTAAAAGTCCGACAGTTTGTATTTACGTTATTAGAGCATCAAACAAATCATCTCTTGTTCATAAAAATTTATAATTATTGATCACAATCAAACAATCTAGGAACATACCACGTATATCTGTTTTTGATAAATAGACTATCATATTTAAATATCCTGTTAACTTTTCAAGTTCCTTTATATTAACTATTCTTTCTGCTTTTTAATCCTAAAACCTTATCAAAAGATGGCTCGAAGCTGAAAAGTGTATTTGGAAATAGCAAGAATGTTCACCCTAAAATAGCGAATAATATTGATGATATCATAAAAAATTTAAACAAAAAGAGAAAATATTTATGCTTTAGCGTTCTAGAGTAAATCTTTAGAATTATTTTATGTTCGCTAGACGAAAATATGGAGACATTGAATGCCACGAGATGATAAAGTAAAATATTCTTTTAATTGATTAAAAAGTTATAATACATTTTTACATTTGTCTGTGATATTATAATCTCTCAGAAAACTTTCCCAATGAAACGTCTTATTTTTTATTATTTCTAAAATTTTTATCAATATCAATATTTCTCTTCAATAACAATTGAGAGGGAAGCATGGTATTACATGTTTTAAGATAAAACTCTCAATTATTATTATTTATTTATAATTATTTTTTAATAAAAATATATTATTTTATGATAAAGAGTTGATAATATCATTTCAAAATTTCGCAAATTCATTTCAAAGTATTGGAAACCAATTTCAAAAATCAATAAACAAGAAAATATTCAAAGTATAATCAAAGCATTCACAATAAAAAAGTGAACCCCTTGCTTATACACTTGGTTAGAAATCAAAACCTGTGTCTATAATTAGAATAACAATTTTCAGCGCTAATTAAATCTCCTGTGCTGTCCGACCAAAGCAATAAAATAAATAATTTGTTTAAAACTACTGTAAATCAAAGATTGTCACCAGTCATAAATATTGTATATTTTATTATTGAAAAATCAAAAGTCACAAATATGAGTCGAAAGGGACAGAAACGATAAATCACAATCCGAGACAAAACATTCGCTTCTGTGGACTGTAACAAAAAAAAACTTCACCAGCTCGTGTGATTCCAGTCAAGAAACGAGACTGGACCTACAAACCATAAATATTTTCTACAAATATTTTTTACAATTTCATCTTGTTAAAAATTCTTATGATACAGTCTACAACTGTGATCAGTTTTTACAAAGATAAAATAAAATTTAATTAATTAATCAAAATAAATGTCATATCAAATATTTGTGTCAAAATAAATCATTAAAATCGTGTGAAAATTAAAATTTTCGAAAATATTTTAATCTTATTAAAACAATTAACAAATTTAAATAAATTTGAGGTAAAAAAATATTATTTTAAATGGAGTTTTTAAATTTATTTATAAATTAAAGTTTTGTTTTTAAAATTGTCGGTGTTACGAAATTCTTTGAAATTCAGTAGTTTAGTTCAAGAAAAACTTTAATAATCACAATATAATTCTTTGGAATCCAGACACTTCTGCCAACAGGAAATAAGCATACATATTTCGACTGAAAAAATCCGAATTGATGGGGACCACAAAACATTCGAAAGCGTTTTTTTACATTTTTTTATTTTGTAACATCTTCAGCTACTTGAAAAAATGTAATCTATTTATGCCGAGTCCGAGCAATATCAAATATTCCATGCCTAAGGCTACAAATTTTTTCAGATAAGTGTTTGCTGTGTAATGAATTGTCATGAACTAAGATAGAACATATACGATTAAATAGCATTGGTTTTTCTTGTTAACGCTTTTCACTCATTAGATAAATATATATATTCTTTTTACATACCTTTAAATAGTAATTGTCTTATAAAAATTTAGAAAGTGGCAAACTGTCGAGCAGTCACCTTAATCGAAATTATCGAGGATATTACGACCCAACCATTGAGCACATTGACATCACACATTATTATACTATTAAGAAACGAGCAGATTTAATAGTGAAAATTTTTCATTGGTTAGTATGATCTATGTTGATGTCTGCCGCAACTCCCCTTATAATTTCTGAGGTACTACCTCAATAATTGTTCAGATGAGCATCATCAACTTCTGACGGACTACTAAAATACTCTTCATTTTCGAATATGATATTATCGGGCCAAAAGTTTTCCAATCATCTAAGTGTACTATTTGCTGAAGCAGTTTAATGACAGCATTATCTTTTTTGACACTTCGGCAGCAGTTTGACTTTTTTTTAATTCATGTAACAGAATTAAACTCAAAATTCAATTCATTAAACCAAATAGTATCTTTTTATTTTATTGTTTATAATCAAAGTCTTAATAGGAATATCATAAAATCATAAGCTATAAACTTTGTTTATAAATTAATGACATTGTAAATTATATTTTATTTCACTATATTAAAAAAATATATAAATATAAAACAAAATAATTTAAAATTTCAATAAAATTCACATATTTTCCTGTTCCTGCTGAGAAATCTCTTATAATACGAGCTTAGTGATCATAAATTTTTCTGCAGTGCTATAGTTTCTCTTCAAAAATATTTCGGAAATAAATAATATAAATTATTTTTAAAAATATTGATTAATAAAAAATTAACAATGTTTAAATGTATAAATTTCTTTTTTCTATTATAATTGAAAATTTATTATGACATTACGATTGGCAAACTTATATTCCTAAAAAATGAATTTCAAAGTATTTTCGAAAATTTGAATTTAATTATTAATCAAATGAAAAATTAAACGATTTATTCAATTAATTGCTTTAGTAATATTTAATTTTAATTTTTGTATTATTTTTTGATTTAATATACTGATTTAATAATAATAATAAAAAAAATAAATAAAAATAATAATGATAATAATAATAGTAATAATAATAATAATAATAATAATAAAACACATTTTTATAGAAACCGTGAATTAATTAATAATTTTTTATTAATTTTTGCCTCTTCAATATAATTGCAAAAATTATAAATTAGTATATACTTAAGATCGAATTTAACATTTCCAACAATTATTAAAAGAATAATTATAATTAATTCCTATGTCACACACCCTCATTTGCTCATGTCGATATATAATTTGAGGCCTCGCGCTCGCTGTATTTTGGTAGAGGAAATTTTGTATTCCTATTGCTGTTATAATGTCCAATATCCATACTAAAGTGGATAACGTTGAGATATCAGATAACGAAATCGCTCCAGAAAAAAGTCTTGCTAATGAAAGCAACATGGTTCACTCAATTGCAACTGAACGGTTTCTCATGATGACCAGAGCGTATACTGTTCTCCTGTTGAACTTCTGCTTAATTAAATTTTCTAATAAATTACTCTTATAAATTGAGATATTACTATTCCAAAGTTTTTTCTGATTTAATAAAATTCTATTTTACTGCATCTATCAAAATCAGTGTTCATAGGATACTCCATCTTTACTCAAGGACGTTGTATCTCATTACAGTTATAATAAATATTTTTAATTATTCAATGATTTATTTGTTGAATGTTTTATTTTCTAGCAGTTTCAGCTTTCGTTAATTGTGATAGGGTGAAATTATAATATTTTTCTAAAAGTTTTGATTTTTATCTAAGATTAATAACTAATTCTTATAACTAGTTTTGGTTAAAACTAAGTTTTCTACTGGGTGGTTCAGAAAGTCACTTCGCTTTTTTTATACCTATCTTTAAATCTCTTTAAATTTAAAGCAATTAAGTCATTTTAAAGGTATAAAATTTAATTCTATTATTATATTGTATATATATTGTATTATAATAATTGACGTATAAAGTATCTTAAATTGATTCATTTGTTTCAACTTATTAAATTATTTATTTATGTGACATGTTTGAAATGAATATTCCAAAAACCCATTTTAGACATATTTTGTTATATTTTTACCGGAAGGGAAAAAATGCAACTCAAGCCCAGCGAAAATTATGTGCCGCATTTGGCGAAGATTGTATTAGCATACGTCAATGTCAAATTTGGTTTTCTAGGTTCCATTTTGGAAAATTCGGGTTTGAAGACAAACTACGTAACGGAAGAACGCTAAAGGCTGAGAATGAAGAAATAAAGATGTTATTAAATAACTATAAATTTCATTCATTCATAAAGTTTCGCTTACCTGACCTTATCATAATCTTTTTTGTTTACCAAATTTTTGGAGGTTTTCAACTTAATAATAATAATAAAATAAATAAATAATAATGTGATAAAAAGCGCTTTTTACTTTCTGGACACCTTTGTTACCTAATTAATTAGCCCTAAATGCGCTTATTTAGAAAATCATCAGTGTTTGCACTAATGGGGTTTCGTTCTTATTTTCAGGTAGAGTTAATACTGCTAATGATAATCGATTATTTTCCTTTCGGCAGAATCACTATACCAATTCTCGTGGAAGCCTTAAAGAGGACAAATCCAATTTGATCTTATCTCTAGGAGCTCTGATTAGTCAAGTCGATCATATAAAAGCGTCTCTACAGATAAAAAATAGGAAAGAAAAGAGGAACGCGAATATAAAGAGAATATTTAAAATGTAAAAAACGCTTAAAAGTGGATATTGACGACTTAGAAGATTAAATTTGTAAAAATGCGCACTTAAGATTTAAAAACAGATATTGAAGATATAAAAGTGTATATCGATATGGACCTTATCAGATTTTGTCCAAATATGATTATCATTTGTTCATTTACTTGACTCGGTTTTATGGATCTCGGCCATCAATGAATGACTCCCTAAAGGACTAATTCAGGAATCCGGTAGAACCCACAATTTGAAAAATTTGATAATTTTTGTTTTATGTTGTTTTATTTCTTATTTGATATTATTCTATTAAGGACGACATGATTGGTACCATATTAGAAAAAACTTCAATCTCAATTCAAAACATGATATTTCAATCGCAGTCATTTCAAAAGCCAGGAATACGTTTCTAAGCTTCATTCATTGGTGCCGCATGCATTGACCTAAAGGAATAAACTGCAGTGTATAGATGTCTCCATATCTCTCCTTGAACGAAAGAAGAATGAACCTTTTTTGGATAGATTAGTAACAGGCGATGAAAGTGGATCCTGTACAATAACATGCAGCGTAAAGAAACCTAGAAAAAAGCCAATGAAAGTTCAAAAAAAGTTCCAAAGGCTGATCAACACCAAATGAAGTTAATTCTGTGTATTTGGTTGGATTTCAGAGGCATTATTTATTAAGAACTACTCCAACGTGATGAAGCAATAAACGCAGATAAATACTGAGATTCACTCTCAGGATTCATTGCTGCAAATCATCAAATTCATCATAATGATAATTCCAGACTCCATATGGCATAAAAAACCTTAGGAAAACTACAAGAGTTAGAATATGAAATTTTGCAGTACCCTTCTTACTTCAAAGATATATCAACAAAAGAGTTTTATCTATTCCGGTCTTTAAGCAGCCGTTTGAGTGGAAAAAAGTTTTATTCTGTAGAGACTGTTAAAAATCATCTCAGCGACTACATCCTAGGAAAGTTAAGTAAATCTTTTGAATCGGGGATCGAAAAACTTGTAGATTGTTGGAAACTAATTGTAGAGAGAAATGGCGACTATGTTAATGATTATTAAAATTTTGACCTTTTGCATTTTTAATAAAGTCTCGGCACGAAATTTTGGAATGATTTAATATTTTTGATTAAGTATTCTTCAGTATTTATTATTTTATGTCATTATTATATTGAATAGAGCATTACTGATTTAGAATGATTTTAATACCAATTCCGATATTTCAACGTTGAGTCTACTGTTATTGAAGGAAAACGAGATCGAAGCTTATATTATTTTCGAGAAGAAGCTGCAGCCTGACTTTATTGGAGATGTCGACATTATGAAGAATTTTGGAAATCAATTGTGTGTGGTAAATAATATTGAGTCATCAGACTTGATTAAGAAAATATCTGACAGATAGGGGAAATCAAGTAATGATGGCATTCAATCATCAAACCATTGCGTAATATGTTACTACGATATGGAAAATATTCATGACCCATTCATTTGATATTGGGCACACAGGCCCACCTATTGCACAGGCACCACGAAGACAAGCAATACATCTTGAACCTAAAGTTGATGAGATGATTACTCAACTTTTAGATGCCAGTGTAATTTCTAAATGCAAAAGTGCATGGAACTCCCCGTTGGTGGTTGTCGAATAGAAGGATGGATCTCAGACGTATAAATGCCATAACAGAAAAATACACGTTCCCGATGCCAGACATGCAAATGCTGCTGGATTGCGTGGCTGATTCAAAATATTTTTCATCAATAGATCTTGGCCAAGCCTATTATCAGGTGGAATTGATGGATAATGCTAAATCAATTACAACATTTAGCACCAAACAAGGCCAATTTTGCGTCAACCGGATGCCTTTCGAACTGGCAACGGCACCCATTACCTTTCAGAAACTTATGCATGAATTGCTTGATGGTTGTTTGCTGTTCAAGAATGTACTAGTATATTTAGATGATATTCTAATATACAGTACAGAAGAAAAAGAACACAATGTCATTTTGGAGGTTGTTTTGGAGCTGATTGGTAAGACTGGATTGAAGATTAATCCATCGAAGTGCAAATTTCACCAACGAGAGTTTGTGTTTCTGGGACATACAGTGAGTGCCGATAGAGTCAGAACTAACAAAAAGAAGACTGAAGAAATAATAAAAGCAAAACCACTGGCGTTTTATTGCCCATTATGCCGAAATAGCAGCTCCCTTATGCGCTGCTATATCAGGTGCCGATAAACAGCTCCATTGGATGAAACAATACCTGAATAATTTCCAAGCAGTTAAGGATAAACTATGCCAAGCACCAATTCTGGGTTTTCCAAGCAGATATCGTGCTTTTATATTGGATCTGTTTTGAGTCAGCTGAAGGAAGATGGAAGTGAAACAGTTATTGCTTTTGCCTCTAGACCCTTATCTACCCATGAATTTGGATAATGTGTCACCAGAAAAGAGCTATTATCAATCTATGAATTTGTTCTCCATTTCAAGCAGTATCTATATGGAAAAAACAGGTCATTGTGAGAACGGATCATAAAGCTTTGGTTTTTATGAACACCACGAAGAACCCAATTAGTCCACAGTTTCAAACTTGGTTAGCTAATCTTTAGAATATAATTTTGAATTGAGGTACAGAAAAGGCCAAGATCATTGTAAAGCTGATGGCCTATCCAGAATCTCCCATGTCGTGTGCTCTCAATGCCAAATGAAGCATGAACAAGCCAAGATTGAGAAGCCAAAAACAAAATAGATCAGTGCCGTTCATAATATTATTTCTCAATTGAAAAGAATAAGAAGCGAACAGAAGGCTGATAAATTGATATCTGGATTTATTCAATGCCTTTCAGAAGGGAGGAGAGAACACCCTGAAGAATTGAAGAATAACAGTTTGTATCATTTGAGAGATAACTTGGATGTTACCGACGACTTGTTGCTCTTATCAAGAAGCGAACGAAATCTTATCATTATCCCCGAAAGATTTATTGATAAATTTGTGATGGAGATTCATGCCGATCTGTGTCATCTTGGTAGCAAGAAAATATTCAACTATCTGAAAGATCATTACTATAGGCCATCGATGTGGTATTCAGTCAATCGATGTTTAAAAACCTATGATGTTTATGCCAAAAGAAAAATTGATCAAGCGCGCACTAAAGAAATCCTTATCCCGAGAAGAAACTCACATTTCTTAGAGCAGATCATGGTAGATGTAGCCTTTATGGAAAAAGCAGCGACACACTACAAATATATAGTTGTCATTATTGACCGTTTTAGCAAACTAGTGAGTTTATGCGCGATGTCCAAACTTGATGATCAATCAACCTTCAAGGCAATAATGAACCATTGGCAAGGCGAAGAGTATTTTAACAGATCGAGCAAAGAACTTTGAAAGTTCTTGGATTTGACAAAAATGGAGAGACCTCAATATTGAGTGTGAATTCAGTTCACCTTACCAGCACCAGTCCAACGGTCTAGTCGAGCGAGCGATCCGAACGATTCGAGATATGATAACCATATCTCTAAAGAGCGGTTGTCAGGAAAAGGATTGGCACGAATTGCTCCCAAAAATTGAGTTTCGTATCAATGCTACTCAACCGAGCTCAACAAAGTTTTCTCCATTTGAGATTGTATTGGGCTGCAAAGTCAATCTTCATTCTGTCAGCCGTGACTAAACCTATCCAGATACAGAGGTTATTAAAGAAGCTGGAAAAAACTTAGATGTTGAAGCCGATAAAATGAAGAACTTCTAACCGATATTAGAGGTCGACTTGAGTTTTCGATTGGAAAAAAAGTATTGCTACGGAAAGAACCAAAAAACAGAAAGAAGAATGATTTCCAATATGAAGGTCCATACAAGATCATAAACTTCCTATCCCCACACCAAGTTGGAGTGCTAGATCCAGAAGGAATCAAGCTGAGGAGAATTGAATGGCTGAAGAAGTCTTAATTGAAGGGGGAGTTACGTGTTATGTAATTATGTTTTGTTTGAATAGATACTTTTTATAACTTTGAAGTCTTTTCAATGTGTAGTAAAGAAGAACAAACAAATAGATCCAAAGCTATATTAGTTTATGCATATCATAAATTACATTCTACAGGGTGCCCCACTTAAATCGGGAAAATTATCAGTAAAACAAAAGCCGAATATATTTTAGTAATGATTAAGCAAATTATAAAATTTATTTACAGGTTTCAAAATTTACAGGTTTATCTTCAATATCACTCAATCCATTTTCCTTTAGCTTCGATGACGGCCTCCAAACTGGATCGGAACCGACTACAGGCATTAATTACATGGTCGGTGGAAATAT
>JBBMKC010072774.1:0-17285 GCA_037834085.1 Bipalium vagum | reverse complement strand
AATAATAATAATAAATAACAATATTAATAAATAATAATAATAATTACTATTATTATTAGAATAATGATAATAATAATATATAGTAATAATAATAGAATTTATTTTTTTTGGTTATTTTATTATTATTTCGACGATTTAAAAATTGATCAAATTTCTATCAAAAAGAACCTTCATCGACCACGATGAGCTACAGAGATAATTTTGAAATATTCTGGTCGGTATTTAATTGATCAATGATACAAATTGCAATAAATTAATTAATTTAATCCCTAAATTTTATGTGACAATTAATTAAATAGAATGCAACTCCTTTTAAAACAATACGAATTATATTAAATAAAACTATTATTATTAAATAAATAATAAATTAATTAATAAACATCAAAAATATTTAAAATAATATAAATATATATAAAATTTTAAATCATAATCGAATCCATTTTTTTTTGTTTGAAATGATCTACATAAAAATTTATATTTTCATGACTGTTTCTATTAATTTTCGTTCTATTTTCTCCCGACCGAAACTGGTAGCCGATTTTGCCTTGATATCAGCAGCATGTTCAGTCATGAAGCTGGGATTTTTTTCAAAAATTCCTAACAGTTTCATTGATAATTTGTTATTGATGAATTTTCTTTTATATTGATATAATTAATTTATGATTTGTCAAAAAAATAATAAAAAGAAAATTGAAAAATTATATTTATGGATTATTATTTTTACAAAGTAAATAAAAAATAAACTAATATTATTATTATTATTGATTGATTTTTTTAATTGATTTCCTTTGGTCAATGAATTTTTATATTTACATTTATTTATTTATATTTTGAATTATAGAATTAATAGATTAAAGTTCGAAAAATTTTGAGGAATTATTAATTTATTGTCATGAAGAAGCTACCCTATTTAGAACTTTTCTACAATATGAGGAAATCAGTATGTTCAATGCTCAGTAGAATGTAAAATTTTTATTAAAAAAACTTATTTAAAATTTGCAGGACATACAAGGTCTGTAAATTAAGTAATGAGACAGATATTTTCCTGCTAAGCTGGCAACACTTTTTCTCTGAGAAGTCATGTGTTTAGCTAAGTTTGACCAGGTCCTATAATTTTGCGTACTCACAAAGATATTGAGCCAAGAATGAGCCTTATAACTCAAAAAAAATCAACGGTATTTTCAAGCTTTTCGAAAGTCCATTTTGAGAACCTTCGTCTCAATCATTCAGCTTTATTTCTTGAGTCAGTTTATCCTATAATGATGTATGCCTAGATCATCTTGCAAAATCCGCCACAATAATGTTTAGAATACACTAAATTCCTAAGAACACCGCTGAATTAATTCATTGAGTTTGCTTTAATGCTTATTCTAACACCTGCATTATTTTTTGTACACCACACATTTTTTATCTTATTGGAGTCGTAACATTCATAAGCGAATATGTTGACTCAAAACTTTGCACCAGACAGTCCCCTGGGCTTCTAGTCGGATGGTTTTGGTTTTAATATTCATAAAGTTTCCACAATTGAAAGGTTACTTTGGAAATAAATTTGTTTATTTGTAAATTGGTGCATATTTAAAATGGTAAACATTGATAAATGTTAAAACGAAAATTTAAAACAAATGAATTAAATATAAAGTTTTATTTATTTATATAGAAAATTGGTTGTCCTTAATGAAACAGCCATTAATTTAGATAAACAGTACAGAGATTTGCTGGGATAGTATAAAAATTAATTAAAATATAATAAATGATTTAAAAGATAAATAAAAGAAACAGAAAGAATTTAATAAATATTTTATTGAAAAATGTAAATTAAGTGTTTTAATCAACAAAAAATATCTTGACCACGTGTAAAAATCCATTATTAAAATTCACTATTAAAATTAAATTCCCATAGAAATACATGAATCGCACCGAAGGGTTTAACATTTGTTTGAATGGGTAATCAAATTTGATTTTAATGAGATACTTTACGAAACTGTTCACTAAGCTAAAAGTATGGAGTAACAGAACAAAGTAACAAAGTCACGAATTAAAACTGAAAGTAGATCGTCTAGGAATAGAACTTCTTCACTTGACCGTTTGGGAAAAAGATTGATTCGTCTGAGAATGCTTTGGATAATTTTGAAAAATCAATAAAATCTCTTTCTTTTCATACCGCCTATCTTAAAGCTAAGTACCCTTAAAAATTCTTTCTAATTTAACATAATTTTAATGTTTTACAAGATCTCATTAAACCCTTACTAAGTTTATGGACAGAATGGGTGCCTTTATCCTCTTTCTTTTTCAATTTCATGAATGGTTTCAAATTATTAATGTGAAATTAAAAAAAGAACATTCCTTTTCCAATAAATCATCCATCATAAAAATTTTGTATCTTATATGCTATTTTTTTTTATTATTCTTATCATTTTATTTGGAGAATATAATCTGTTTTTAAATCTTATTGATTTAAAAATTATATTGATTAAAAGATTATTATATATTTTTTAAAATGTGAAATAAATAAAAATAATGAATTTAATCAATAATAACTATCAGAAATATTGTTCATATCATGAAATTCTTTCTCAGTCTTGTTGGGAGATTTTATTAATACTTTTAGGTTTTTTAAATGTTACATTTTACGTATACTCATTTTTAATTAAGAAGTACCACTAAAAGTCAAAACTGAAATACGTATCAAATAAATTTGGTAAAATTACATAAAAGAAACACATTTATGTGGAAAACATTTAGAGATGTCAATAGCGAGTCATCTTTTCATACTACTAATAAAATATTTTTTTACTTTCAGGTATGTCGTTCCATATTTGTTGAAAATGGTTTTTTAATTTATTAAATGTTACGATGAGGGAGAACTTTTTTCTAAGATTCATTTTTCAATTTATACCAAATTTTGGATCTGTAATACTGTCTCTAACTGTTGAAGTTATCTATCTTCGCGTTGATTGGTGCTTCGATATTGTCCAATGCCACTTTGACGATGCTAGAAGCCTTTCGCATTAAATATTCGTGAGATAATGGCATGATTTTTTACGAAGCTTTCATAAAATTATCTCTTCTTCCTCTTTCCGATAGTTGGATAAAATTTGTTTTTTATTCCAGTCATATTGGTAGATATAATATAAAAACGTTGTATCATTCATGAATTATTAACACATTTATTTAAATGATGTGAGTACAAATATCTGAATATATGATTAAATTAGATTGATTAAACAAGTGCAATAAGTTAAATATAATTCATTAAAATAAAATAATGGTGAACATATTTTTCATACAGAACTTCCTGAAATAACCCGTCTTATTTTAAATTTGCTATTAATATTGTAATGAATTATGAATTAGTAATATTATAATACCACAGTTAATATATAATATTGTAATTAATATTTTAGGTAATTTTTTTTAATTAGGTAAAAATTTTCATATATATAATGGTTTTAAATATATAAACTTTTAATTACTAAGAATTTGCTTTAAATGGGACAATCATGTAAGTACTGTGTTCACGGACGGTACCGATAATTATAAAAAAAGTTGTTTAATAACAATGCATAACAATTACCTTATATTAGGTTTACATATAGTTCAAACCGAACGAATTTCAATAGTGTATAGCGACAATTTTAAGGTGAAGAATTGATAGTTTTGGGGGACTCTTATGCCCAAGTACATCAGTACTTTGAAAATTCTGAACAGTGAATCAAATCATTTTGTTTGCCAATAATGAATTTAAATATTCAAACGAAAATCTATGTGATACAAAATAATTATAGCATTCAAGTAGATAAGAAGTGTGAGGGTTCTTTTTAAAACGCATAATTTCGAAATAATGGAGTGGCCATCAGAATCGTCTGATAAAAATTTAATGGAAAATATTTGGAATTTTTTTAGATATTATTTATTCAAATAATCAATCAAAAAACGAAAATGATTTTGAGGAAAGATTATTTCAAGCAGGTGACCAAATAAATTCCGAAAACACAGGAAATAAAACAAGATATTTATGTCACACTTTCAGAGAAAGACTTACAAAAATCTTACTAAAGAAGAGGAAATTGTATAACGAATGAAACTTGGTAAAAATAAGCAAATTTTCTTTGGTTCATGAAACCATTTTTTTCATTTAAAAATCTATTTTTATAATTTTTCATTCTTAATGTGAAATAAGTATATTTTTAAAGTTTTTTTCACTTATTAACAAATAAGTGTAATATTCGTTTAATATAAATAAAACATTATTTATCCCATTACAAATATGATTTTCAACTATTATAATAAATATTATAATAACATTGTCATGTCGGCATAATATGGCTGTTTATCCCTTAATGCTTGGCTTAGACGCATCACTTGATCTTGATACCGATTCTCCGTGATTGTTTCGTTCGGTTGTAGCAGCTCACATATATGATACCAAATTGATCCCACCATTTGGTTTGCTTAACTTAATTAGACACCTAATATAAGAAAATTTATTTCCACTACTAAAAGTGGTGCGTTTTTATTGAAAATGAGAGTATATCAAACCAATTATATATATAGTTTTAACTTTAGGTCAAAATACTTAATATTTTGTTTTTAATATATTTATTTGTTTATTGATTATTATTATTATTACTATTATTATTATCATTATTATTATTATGAAGAAGTAGATATTCAATTCATACTTTTTCTTCATAAAAAAACTTATCAAGTTTTCGGAAAAATAATTAAAACTTGTATGATATAAAGAAATAATTTCATAATTCTTTAAAGCATAAAATTTCAAAGAACCAAGAGAAATAGTTCATATTTTATTGATAAAAGAAGAATAATCAATCATAGTAATTTAAAATTCACAATTTATTTTTAAAATATCCCGCATAATTTATAGAATTAATAGATTATTTTAATGATATACTCTTGCTCTTGATTAATATGAAAGATTTTTTATTGTGACAACCGAGAGAATGATTAAATTTCATGGAGGTATGTGAAGAAATTTAACATTAATTTTAATTTATTATAAAATATAAATTATTTCCTATTTAAACTGTATCAGTTTTGTTTTAATCGGTACCGGATCGTAGACTAACTTATGATTTAAGAATCGATTAAGAATCGAAATTATTCTTATTTTTTCACAAAATTTTGAATCCATAAATTTTTTTAATAAATATTTTGTTCGAAACTTAAAATTCAAAACAATTTTATTTACCAATTTAAAAGAATAACGAAATTGTATCCTTGGTTTTTTTAAAAATAATATAATATTATTATCACATTATTCGAATTTTATTTTTGTAAATTATTATTATTTTTGAAAATTAATCGGAGATAACGGGATTAAAACCCAATTATTCGACCTTTCACATACGCATGGACTGTTCTGACTTCTGAGCTTCATCCCCCGACTAATTTTCAATTTATCTCACAATTATAAGTCATTATAAAAAGTCATTTCGATAAAATAAAATATAAAACTTGAAATAGATCACTTTTTCTTTGTAATTTTTATATTTTTATATTTTTGGTAATAATATATATGTTTTATTTTGATTATTATTATTATCAGAAATGAGTTCGATTAATTTATATAAACATTATTTGGAATAAATAATACAAATAATTCAATATCTAATAGCTAGACCACCAGTTTCTCTACATACACCAGTTTCTCTACTACGTTTGCCTTCACGAAACACATTTTCTATCATTTGTGGAGATATCTACTGAACTGCGTCTCTAATTATATTTTTAAATTAAGCAACATTTTTAATTCTCCTACCAGTGGACATCTTAATCTTAGTGAATCTTTAAGCATAAAAATCTAAGAGTGTTAAATTAATCCAGAGATTAAGAAATGTTCTGTTTAACTCTCTCGAGCGGTCTTTGCATAATGGAAAGGTGCTCCATCCTACTGAGTCAAGAATACCATCTGCAAGTAGTAATGTTCCATGAAATTTTGAAGAATTTCCAGATATACTGCTCCTGTAAACCTATCATCTGGAAAGAAATAAGGTCCATATAAACAAAAAATTCTTGTATATATTAAAATATGTTAAAATTTATCTTATTGTTATTTGTTTGTTTGTTTAAAATCGTCGAGTAAATACACTAAATTGTGCCCTACATTCCAACAAGTGACATAAATAATCCTCTAGGCCTGTATTTCAATCGCATTCCTCTAAGTGATATGATCGACAATATCAGCTACCCCGGCATCAAATTACTAAACCGCTCAAATGTCTATGTCGAAAACAAATTCATTCCGAATTTCCAACCGAACAAACAATTGGTGTGAGTATTTTTTCTTTTTTTCTTATTTTTCTTTGCCAATATTTATATAAGATACATTTTGAAGAATAAATCAAATCAAATCGTTCTTTCATTATTGGGAATATATCATTTTGACAACATTCTCCTTTTCGAAATTCTTATTTTAATGATTTATTAAGCCAGATGCTTTACATCATATGTCAAAACCTGTTCCAATTTGACATGGAGATTAATCTTTAACCGTTTTTATTTCGAAAGATATCAATCATCCGAAAACTTTGTTTTAATAACCAACCGTAGAGAGATTTATCGCCAGAAGAAAGAGGATGCCTCATTTACCATCATATAAATTACATATATAATAATTAACATTGTAAATTGGGTATTATTATATCAATAATAAAGAGCTTCATTTACAAAATTAATTAAATATTTTATATATTATTATATTTCAAGCTATAATAAAATTTGAGCACTGAAATATTTATATTAAACTAATTATATTTAATAATTATTAAGAGTTGATGTAGAAATAATTTTAATTAGGAAACTTTAATTAAATTTATTTATTATTTTTTCTTTAAAGATTTTCCTTAATTTCATTGGTTATAAAAAAAAATTATTTTTTATTATAAATTATACATTTCTTTATTTTATATTTTATTTACCAGTATTAAAATTTATACATTATATATAGAAAGTAAAATGTTATAAATTTGATAACTGTAACCAATATATTTATGTCTTTGGTGTCCGATTATAATATTTTTTTAATTTTAAATTGATATCTCCATCCTATGAATAAAATATAAAATATAAGAAGGTACTTTATAATTATTATATTTCCCTTTATAAAACAATGTATAAATTTTGAGAAAGATTTTTACTCTTTCATAAATCTGTATCCTGTGATTTTTAAAGATGAACTTCATCTGGTTCAATAATGCTTTTAAACCTCTTGGATTGCTTCTTTTTCAAAGTCCTCAGAAAAACATCAAGTGCCTAAGGTTATGTAACTTTTCTTCTACACTAATTCATCATGGAATAATGTACAGGTTCTATAAAACTGTTCAAAAATAAATATTTTTATTAATAAAACTGTTTTTAACTTGTTCTTTAATTGACAGCATTATCCGAAACTAAATTTTGAGCATCTAAATGTGATTATATTAACTTATTAAAACAATTAAGCGCTTATATAAAATTTCACCAATCCCATTTTTATATAACATTAACTTGGTTTTAAAATAATTGGTTTTGCGTTGTTTAAAATCAGGCACTTTTCTGCACACTGAGAGTGTGTTAGCCTAAAAAAATAAAAATCTAATGTTTTCTCGGAATTAAGATAAGGAAAGAATTGGCAAGAACTTTCTGTATAACTTAATAATAAATATTGGAACATTTTACATTAATAAAATAATTCATTAAATATATTTATAATATCAACTTTGAATATTATTTTTTTATTATTACTTTAATTTATATTTTAATTTATATAATATATTGCATTAATTGCAAAATCATTTAAACCATTTAAACAAAGCACACTTTTAAACAATCTAAATCAGAAATAATGAGATTTTATTTAATTTTAGAATTATCCATGAAAAATAATTTTGCAACTTTAATTAAGCTCGAGGATCACTTAAAATACCTTTTGGCTTGAGCTATTCATTTCATTTTCATACAATTTTAATAAAACTCTATTCTTAACATACAAATGCCAAATTGAATTGCAACACAGTAATAATTCAATTTATGAATTTTTATTATTATTATTATTATTATTATTATTATTATTATTATTATTATTATTATTATTATTATTATTATTCTTCTTTTATTGCTTATTTTTGTAATAATTGTAATGCAATACAAATATAAATATTAAGTCTGTTTACGATAGTCAAATATCGATTTATGTATATATATTTATTTATATATTCAAAGTTAAATAATGAAAAAAATATTTTAGTTTTCATTTTAAATAAATTGATTTTTTCTACGTCTGTTGAAAATCCCTCTCTTAATCTTTTTGAAATTTCTGAAACATTTTAAAATTTATAAAAAATTATTTATATATATGAAGAGATTTTGTTTTAATAATAAATATTAATTATTTAATATTTCGATTTAAGCGTAGAGTATATATTGACTGTAAGATTGATTGTTGTTCTCAGATATTCTTGTAAATTAAATCGAGAGGAAAACTTCATTCTCAATTTTATCACAGTAAAACAAATATCGACAGACCCAGTTTGTATTGAGATATGAGACCATTTTTAATTCATATATTTATTAATATTCATAAGGATGCACGGGAATTATTTTGTTGATTTTATTCAAACTTTCTGTAAATGCAGTGTGAACATTCCAGGTTTCATCGATGATTGTCAATATATTTATCCGTGGGATAATGGGTACATCGGCCACCCTTTGCATATATCTCTTATCTCAGGATGTATATATACGTTTCTCTATATTTATTAAACTATTGTTAAACAGGGATCAACAAACAATTCAAAAAATATTAAAATAAATTATTATACAGAAGGCGAATTAAGTAAGTTCAACTCCTATCAAAATTTGATTTATTGTTAAAATATATTTAAATTTGATAAACTAATAAAAATTGAGTTTCAACTGTTAATTATTACAATTTTACTTGTAAAAATTAAAAAATGTATTCTAGAATAAATGAAATCGACAGAGTACGCTAAATGAAGCTGGTAATTGTTGGAAATGCATTGAAAAAACAATGAAAGAAAGATTCAATGTCAGAATGACTTTTTTGTGCAGCATTAATTACACTTTCATTATCAATTTTTGATATGGGATGAACTTACGTAATTCGTCTACCGTAATTCCTCAAAAATCACATATTTAAAAGTATATCAATTTTTTCTAAAAGACTTAAACTATTGTCAGTTTGTTTACACAATGCACAAAACTTTAATCCAAAGAATAATTATTCAACATCAAGTTTTTTATTCGAAATCTAAAAGGTTTTCTGACAATATTAAGTAAAGAAAATCTGATCTGAGTTCGTTTCTTAATTACAGTCGAATTTCTATTTTGGGTCACCTGATTTTGACTACTTCTATAATCAGACCAACTTCTACATTTGGTCCATTTATTTGTAATTATCATATTTCAGTTAATTTCATGTAAAATATAAAAAATTTAATAACTTTTGATTTGTTTAAATAATATTTTGTTATATATATATTTTTCAAATTCAACAATGACCTAAACAATAACATGAAGACAATATTATATTGCCAGCAAGATAATCAGACACTTTTAAGATATTTTACAATCTGAGGCAATCATGAAATCTACCACAAACATAAAATTCATGATTTTCCGTTCATCATGGATTTACGACAAGAACATGGATAAGAAGAAAAAATTACGGATTATTTGATTCAAAAATGTTTAATTATTTTAAAAATGTTTTATTAGTATTATTTATTGGACTTACTGTTATTGTATTGTTTAATTTTTAATAATACATTAACAGATTTTGAATAAGGCGGTTTCATGAGTTTTTATGTCAACTTCTAGTTTAGTACCATAAAAAGTAATACATGGCAGCACCACACCCTTTGTTTTTCAAAAACATTTTCCGTTTTCAAAACTTTTTAACCCATTTTATAACAAAAAAGAACTTTTTCACTATTTTCAAAAAGATTAATAAGAAATAATATTTTTTTCCATTTTTAAATTCATTTTAAAGTTACTATAACTATAAATATCATTTAGTTATTTATTACCAAATATATTAACTGGGTTAAATCTATACCATGGCAAAAATTTTATTTAAAAAGTACTAATTTTAAAAATCCTTAAACAATTTTTAAAAAATCGATAATTACAATTTAGGCAAAACGAATTTTATTAATAAATTTTCAAAAATAAGATATAAATTTTTTAATAAAATCTTAGTTAGTTAGTCTTTTAAGCTTTCTTAGTTTCTCTAGCTCTTTCGAACCTAGTGATAAAACCTCCAAAAAATATCTTTGTATCTTGTTTTGTAAATTTTCATTACCTTTTCGTAAAGAAGCCAATTCATTTTTTGTTGAGTCCAGCTCATTTTATTAAAAAATTTGTTTGAACCACATTATTTATTGTTGCGCGTTCACGCGGTAATTCATATTCAACATTAACTAAAACATGTTTATTAAATTATGTAAAATTTAAAATATCACTTGCTGCAATTTCAGTTTCAAGGAGTTTCTTTTCTCTGAAATAATTTTTTATTTCCAGTTTTATAAAAACAAATTTACCTTTCGAAAGATTCATTTTATCTTGTAGATCTTTGATTTCTCCTTCCAATTTATTGATTTTATTTAATTTTTCGTAATTTTACTAAAATAGTTTTTATTTTAAAAAATTAAAAATAATTCCTCAACTTGTAAAATTCCTTACTAGCAAGTTTCCAATTCGAAACTTCATTTAACAGCTCTCTATCCTGAATTTTTCAATTTTTTAATAAATAAATAAAAAGTATAAAAACAAATTATATAAATAAAAGTTTTTATTAATATTTTCGGTTTTATGGTTAGTTTAGTTGAAGATGATTTCTAATTATTCAAAAGGAATACTGAAAATAATATTTAATAAAAATCATATATAAATTTTTTTCTATTTAGATTTACCTTTTAATTATTTATATATCTTTTATATATTATTATATAATTATATCTTTTTTGTATAATGAAGAAAATTTTTATTTTCATCTTTAATTGTTGTTGGTTTCCAATGTAAATGTTCAATGTGTATTTTTTTAATTTCTTGCAAATCATTTATTTGGAAAACATTTACTTTTGAAAATGGATTTCGATTTTAATTTTTTTATATCTTTATCAATGAGTCCAAAGCAACTCTCATTTCAAAAAGTTATAAGGACTGAAATGAAAAATATTATCACTTTTACAACGGTTATAACTTTATCTTAGTTCAATCAATTTTCTTAATTAATTTATCAATTAAAAGTATAATCGTATCATTCATATTATTGTTAAGGTTGAATTCACCAAAAACGACAATACTTTTAGGTTTAGTCCTTTTTTATTCAACCCAGTCTGAGCAAAACTACATCCAAAAACGTCCTGAATTGAGGATAGCTTAAGTTCAAGATACATTTCAACAATTCTTTGTATACATATTCACATTTTGTTGTAAAATATATCATAAATTAATAAATATAAAAATATTTTATTATTTCAAATATAAAAAATTCCAATTTCTAATTCATTTTACAAATTAATCACATTAATTATTATTTTATACAATTAATTTCTGTATAATATATTAAAGTTTTAAAAACGAACTATTAATAATATAATATAAGTTAAATGTGAAAAATCAAACAAAAAGTTCTTCTCCCTAATATTTTATTACATTTTAACTCATGATAAGTTTATTTTTATATTAATTATTAACTTTATTTCTCATCTTAGGTAATCCTAAATGATAATTTTTGCCAAGATTTGACTGCCGTCTCTTGCGGTAGAAAAAATGTCATATCGATTGTGAGTGGTAACTTTTCAGGGAATGATCCAAAAAGGAAATAAATTTCTGTTTCCGTAAGACATAACAAATTTCTACAATAAAGAGGTTTTCTTATTACTACATTATCAATATGGAATTCTCCACATTTTATCCAAATTCATTCAGACTATCCAGCGATAGCCCTAGGATTGTAATTATTGAAATAGATATTTGTCTTCCCTTCAATTATTATTAAGGAAAATATTATGGCCACAGAGACTTTGGTAATGAATGGAATTCTTGACTAAGTGCTGCGAATTGCTCATCGAAATTCCAATTTAATAAACTGGCCCTTCCTTGCTTGCTAATTATCAAAAGAATGACATTTCTGACATTTCGAGAGGAAAACGATTTCAGTGATTGACAAAATTTTAAGAATAAAAAAAAAGAAGTGAGATAAATTCTTCACAGCTTTGGTGATTAAGCTAGGAGAATTGGCGAATCTTTTTCTATTGCTTTTTATTAGTTTTTAATTAGTTAATTAAAAAAATTCACCTCAATAAAAGATTAAAATGCACGAAAAAGTTTTTTTAATTTTCTCCTCTCACGATAACTTATTTTTTTCATTTAACAATGCTGAAAAAAAGAAAATATTTATAAAATAATAAATGTCACTAATATTAACAAAGCTTTCTCTCATTAGAATTTCATGCTCTTGTGCAAGATAACTGGTCTTCATCTCATTTAATAATGGGGTCATAATCGTTGAAGAAATCATCCTTGTCCATCATCGTGATAAAATATTTCCAGTAAATAAACTGATAACCAGATCAGAGATTAAATGTAATCTGTGTTACTGACCATGTCAGATCGGAAAAAGTGTACGAAATTATGAATTAAGAAGATTATTGTCATACCGAGTACGTTTACGACACTTGAAATGCTTAACTTCCAACCTTGTAGTAATTTGAATTAAGAGTACCAGATTTTCATGCGTCTTTGGAATTATAAAAGAAACATCCTTGTTATCATAAATAAATATACAAGATTTGGTAGCCGATTGCTACTCGTTTATTAATGTCTTCTTTTCATTTTATAAAGTTTTTAATTCTGACATTGTCCATCTTTTTTCAATCTACTCAACAGCAAAATGAACTTGTTCACATTCAATACTATCCAACAGATAGGTAATATTGAATAAAAATGATAGATTTTATTTATATTATCAGAAAATAATTAAGATATAATATTACAGTGAACTATAAGTAATTTCTTTTTGTTTAAATATTTCAAAGCAATTTATTATATAGTTAAAAACATTTAAATTAATTTAGTTATATATCATTTTGAAGATAATTAAATATTATATAACTAAGTAAATGAACTGATATAAAATATTATAAATATATATAACTGATATAAAAGTTTGGACACTCCTCTGAAATTTTTGGAAACAGGATTTTAGTACAAGTACAGCGAAAATATATGAGGTAGAAGATGAATATTTTGTGTTCAATCATTGTTGCGCAAATGTAGTTCAAAAAATTGATTTAATCACTAACACAGACCTTTGTTCCGGTAGACCTGCCAAAATGAATTATGAAAAGCTGTGCAAATCAATTGAAGATAATCAATCGATTAACACTAGAAGTTTGTCTGATGAACTTAATTTGTCCTATATTTGAAAGCTATAAGTAAGATCAACAGAAACTGCAGAAATGTGTTTCATGATGAAAAATAAGCAATATTGAAAGTATTGAAGTATGCATTAAACTGCTTGAAAATCCCAAGGAAGATCGTTTTATTCGCCAAATCCAGGTGAGTTTTTTCTTTTTAGTCAATAAAACCTTTTTTCATTGTGATTAATTTAATAATTTTGTGATAATTAAAACAAAATTTATTTCATATTTACAAAAAGTTTTTTGTTCTTAGTAAACTTTTTCATTTTACAATTTCTTAATTTACAGATGTAATTAAATTTAAAGGGAAAATATGATTTAGGTATTAAGGCTCTTTTTTACCTTTTGTGTTGTAATTACTTTCGCCTGCTACGGGGAAATTGAGTTCTGGCATCTGATATGAAAATGATGAGAATAATCAATTCCATAGCGTGACAGAGCATTGAAGTTGCTTATATTTATTGAGGTTATTTCACATTCCATTTAAAATTGAAGAGATTTATCTATGTGAAAAAAACGCACAAGGCAAAGGATGAGGATCTCAACATTGAACTATAATACATTGGTTATTTAAGATCCATAATACTAATGTGAACCCTTGTTTGAACCCTTACTTTTAAAACTTTTTTATCTTTAACTGGTTGACGAATTAAGTCGATGATATTGTATTTAGTAAATTAAAATTTTACACAATTAAAATCCAGGGACCATTGGTCTGTTCTCATTTTATTCACGTTTTATATATAATTACAAAACTTTATACTTATTACAATTTTTCCGATTGGGATAGACTTCATCCCCATTTCTTAATATTATATTTTGGCTTTAGCGACTATTTTCCGTGTGATACTTTTCCAAAAATTGGAGAATGACAAAACGAATATTTAATTCAATATAAAAAAATTTTTTCGTAAAATTAAATTTTAATTTTTAATTATCATTTGTTTTTATTTAGAAAAATGATAAGGTCCAAACAAAATAATTAGCAATAATTTATAAATATTTTTAAAAAATTGTGATTTATAAAAATTAACCAATATAATTATATCAACTTAGGTGTGATTAATTATTTTTCAGATATTTATATTTATTTATTCTTGATTTCAATTAGAATTTCATTTCACCATTTTACTAATTAAATAATACGTATATTTCCTATTTATCCAATAAATAATGATAGAGTCTTACATTAATGGATATAGCAAAAAACTTTTCTTCTTCAATGCTTGGTGTAAAAAACACTACAGCATGTTCAATAAAAAGAGTTTATGAAACTGAAGGAGGATTTAAGCAGAAATTGTATCGTGGAGGAAGAAAAAGATCCACGGAACAGTTTCGTATTGAAGTAATAAAAACTTGGATTGATGAAGACTGTGGTATTACATAAAGAGTAATTAAAAAAAATTGCAAAAAGAATACGAAATGTGTTTGTGAAAAAACAATGGATCGATATTGTTAATTTGCTCGAATTCCATATGAAACAAAATAAATAATTAACTAAAATTTATTTATTTTGTTTTATATGGAATTCGAGCAAATTAACATGGTGACACACAATGAAATTAACCAACGAACGAGATCTCGAAAGTGAAAAGGAAAAGGTAAAGGAAATGGAAGTAAGAGACTCAGGGCTGTTAAGCGTCTGGATGTGAGCCTTAAAAGAGGGGATGTGAGATAAATTGAAAATTATTAGGGGATGTAGCTCAGCTGTGATTGTGAAAGATCCCGGGTTCGAATCCCGGTATCTTAGATTAATTTTCATCCAACAGATATATTGATTCTTTTTCGAAATGACATTACGAAATGAGAGTGAGAATATATGAAATGACATGACAAACCCTGTATATGATGCCGCATTATTACACAATATTTGAATATTTTTATAAAATCCGTTGATGTAAAGATATTGATATACAAATGACAAGTAGAAAATCATATACAGCGGCACTATAATTAAAATTTTTAGATTATGCCAAATTGCATTAATTCCTGGCGGAATGACAAGTATTCTCCAGCCTCTTGATATTTCTTTTAAATGATCATTTAAAGCCAATATCAGAAGAGAATGGGAAAGATGGATGAGTGGAGATAATCTTACCTTTACTGCTTATGGATGCCAACGAAAGCAAGCTACGCCCCAGTCTGCAACTGGATAGTTAATTCTTGGGATGCTATATCTTCAAACACTATAATTAATGGATTCAAACATGCCTACATAATTACCAATAATGAAGTGCAGTATGGACAATTGAAAAATCCGGAATACGACAGTAAAGAGAACTCGGATTTCGATGGATTTTCAACAGACTATTCTGAATAAAAGTGTTTATTTACTTCAACTTAATTTTTTATTAATAATAATGTAACTCATTTTTTAACCATTTGAATGATAATTTAAAATAAAAAAACATGGATAACCCGCGAGTAATATGCACTATAATACGATACTGTATAGAGGATCAGATAGAAATTCCTTACATTTATAATATAATTGTGCGCTGATCTAATTATTCCAATAATTTTTAAGAAGTGAGATCAAGAAATATTATTTCAAAATTAAAACAAATCGCATGTATTAAGATTTAATTAAAACAATAAATTTGATCAGCTATTTTCAAATACGAATAAATTTCTTTCTTCATTAAAAAAATCAAAAATTATCAATTTAAGAATTAATTTAAGGATTATATCAATAATAAAACTTTTAATGTCAGCTAATTTTTCACCCTATTCTGCACGTCCATTCTAAAAGCGTAATTTCCAAAAACCGAAATGAATTAAATTATTCACCAAAACAATTTTATTAATAAAAAGTAAATGAAAAATAAATAAATAAAGCGAGCAACCCTCTCCATCTGAGAAAGTGATGTGCTGAATGAATCACTAAGTCAATCTGTAAGTGGTAACCAAATAAATGGTAACCACTTCATCCATAATTGCTCGATCCAGTCTCGAACAATTGCAACAGATTTATTAGGCTAAACAGCGACGATTTGTAGGTAGGAAATTGCCTAATAATCAGCCATAAGTAATATTGATATTTTAATTATATTTTGGTGCAAGAAAATTACCTGTTCTCAGAATTATAAAAATAGTATTAATATTAATAATATATAAAATAATATTTATATTTACAACAATAATATTAATTCTATTCTGGTTTATTACAGTGTGACACAAATGTTTAAAAAATGTTTATAAATGTAGGTGAAAAAATGGGTTTTAGTTTTCAAATGGGTTTTAGTTTCTTATGATGTAAGATATGAGCAGCTGTTATCCTAAATTTGGTTGATGTGTTTCATAAAATCAAATTATTCAAATATTTTGTTTATACATATTTATTCTCACACCCATTTCAAACTAAATATTTTAAATAATTAGTAATTAGAAGAATATTACATTATTAGCCTTTGGATAGGTTATATACATTAAGTATATAAAATGTTTAAAAACATAAATATAGTTTGTCATTTACATGTTAGAAAATTTCAAAAGTAACACGATGACATAAAAGGAAAATGGTATTTCTGAAACCTTCAAAGATTTGTTAAATCCTTCAAATGGAAAAAAATTACCTCGAAAGACATAAAAGTTACATCCGACATTATTTCAAGAATATTGGAAGGGAAAGGAGGAAACGTGTGCAGAAAGACAGGGCCTCTGGTGAAACAAAGTGGTTAATTATTCGAGAAACAAGCAATAAAGCAATCAGTCTTGAACGCAGAGAAAGCGATTTTTTAAATAATTTTTTGATTGTTACATACAATACCCGCGGAAAGTTTAGGAACACCTATAGAAAACAATAAAATACTAAAAATAATCATTTTTATGCGA
>JBBMKC010072667.1:0-17286 GCA_037834085.1 Bipalium vagum | reverse complement strand
ATGTAATAATATTTAATAATATTTAATAATATTTAATAATAATTTTTAATAATAATGATAAGAATAATAATAATATTAATAATAATATTAATATTAATATTAATATTAATATTAATATAAATAATTTTATTTATTTTATTATTGTTATTCATAAGCAGCTTCATATTAAAAATTAAAAATATTTCATTTAGCCTTTAAAAATAAATCCTAAATATATTTTAATGAGAATTTTTAATCATCTTTCTGATTTAATTAAAAAATATATATATAATTTTATAATTGAAAGATTTTAATTTAAATTATCAAAATAGTCAAATTAATATTTTTATTCTGTTTTGATTTAATTAATTTTCGAAAAATTTCCTGTATGATTTTAAATTAGTATCAGATATTAATGGTGATCGTATAATTTTTAAGAATTAATTACTAAAATTAATCATTGAAAATATGTTGAAAAATAATAATTTTAATTCATTTATATATATATATATATATATAATTTAATTTAATTTAATTTAAAATTTCTTTGACTGGTTCTCCCAGTTTCCAAACTGAAATGTCGGGTCATAAAAATGTACATAGATGTCAGAGTCAGGCACTGTTGACAATTTGAGTAGAACGGATCAGAAAAATCTAATTCGTTTTCCCAACTTTGATAAAATTTCGAAGAGTTGGATTTTAAATAAAAAAATGTTGAGACCAGATGGTTTTGAAAGCAGTGTAATTCAATAAATATTTCTCTCAAATGAATTGGATTATATAATTTAATAAAAAATATCTGTAATAATTTTTGTTTTAAAATTCCAAAAAAAAATTATTTTTTTAATAAAATTGACAAAAATATTTTCCAACGATCGTTGATTTTTTTCCTAAGTAAAACTAAAATTTTTTCTTGACATTTAAAAATAATAAATTTTTCAATTAAGATTATATAAAAATATTGAAGAATTGTATTAATATTACTATTATTAATTATTAATTATAATTATCAGGTTGTAACAGTGAAAATGACACATTTTGCAAAATTGGAGTGGAAGACCCACTTCTTATCTCCAGTGATAGTTGAATTGAGTCAGTGGAATGTTCGGCGCTTGGTCAGCAATCTTTTTCACCCGGCACATTTTGTTCAAAGCAGTCAATTGTTGAGGCAAACACTTGCATAACTTCCTCATCTTGCAAGAGAGTAAAGATGATGAGCCACAGTTAAATGGGAACATCCAAGTTACTGCGCTAATTCTCTGTCGGTCGACTGAGGATTATCCTCTGTCAGTTACAAGAGAACTTCATATTCAATGATTGCATCGCGACATGGATGTGGTTCATCTTGAAGTGAGAAATCACCAGCTTCGAATTTCTTAAACCAATTGTAACAGATCTGTCTATTGACTGTATTTTTGCCAAACGATTTGCAAATTGGATTATAAGCACGCAGATATTTTCTTTTGACAGATTGTTGCTGTTAGCCATTTATGGATGAATAATGAAGCTATTGATGAATATTATTGATCGTTTAACTTTGTCACTAGTCTACACATTATATATATATATTAATACTAGAATTATTGTTTATTCAAACTTTTTTTCATAAATTTCGAAATGTCTAAATTTCACTGTTGCAACCTGATATATTACGAAATATGTATGCTTCCTACAGTAATGGGATCTGTAAATGGGAAAATTTGTGGGATCTTAACAATTTCATTCAGCATTAAAAATATTTTATGAGATGTATAAAAGCTTGAACTTTAAAACTTTTGTTATTCAACGCATAAATAGGAAAATATTCCTCATATAATTTTTTTATCGTCACAGAATTCACTTTAACGAACAAGTGTACAATAAAGTTGTTTAAATATGCGCCCAGGTTCCCTGGAGCTCGGTCGGTTAAAGAATTTTTGCCTAACTATGAACGGGATGAGATTTTTTTATTATTATATTTGATTTTTTTCTTTCAATTTATCGACTATTATTATTTATGTGATTTGTATTTCTATTATTATTATTATTAACATTTGATGAATTTTGATTATTAATTATCTACTGTATTATATTTTTGGTGTCTTAAATAAGGCGAACGGAGAGAAACTTACTGATGTTATATAAAACTTTTGTAAAAGATTCACTGAGAATCGACTTTGGATATATTGATTACATGTTGATTGATCTTTTTAAAGTTGAGAACCTTGTAGATATTTATTGTGTAATTTTGTGAATAGTTAGAAAACAACTATTATTAACTTATTGTGTAAGTTATTTTTAAAAAAGTTATTGTTGAATGGGATCTGGTAAATTTGTAGAACAGTCATTTTTTAAAAGAAAACTCATTGCAAATACAATTGATAAGACGCCTGAATCCTTTGGGTTGGATTCTCTACCACATATCAGTATTTTCTTCGGTTCTTTTGAATATTAAAAATTCCGCTCCATATCTTATGGGATGCTTGCACAGTGTTTTCATTGTTAAGAAAGTAATAATAAAAATGAGTCCATTTGTGATTATCTCAAAAGATTTACTTTTCTACTTTGATTTCATCCATTATCAAATATATGAAGGAAACCAGTGACACGCAACGTACGGTCTTTTGCTTGAACAGTTTTTAACATTTTAATAAATAAATCAAATTTAATCAACAAAGATTTTAAAATATTATTAATAAAAAGAAAAATTTGATATTTTTATTACACAATTTATTGATATAATATAATTTATATCTGATTGATTTTATAAAATATAGATTTTAATTTTTAACCTTATTCATACTCATTTTGAATAAAAAAAGTATCATTAAATAAATTAAAACTGAACAATTTAAAGTGTCAAATACACAGGTTGGTTCTTAATTAACGTAAGTTTTGAAATGGTAATGGAAACATAATGTAATCAGTTGTGATACATAGATATATTGGATTTAAGTCTTAGTCAATACTTTATGATCAGTGATCTTATGTTTTTATTTTAGACAAATTTTGAAATGGAAACATCAACATGCATCGAGATGATTAAATTATTTTATATTTCTGCAGATATTTGATCAAATGGTATTAACTTGATAAATTTATTTGGAAAACACATACAGATATCAAAAGAAAACTTTGCCACGGGTGTTATGAGAAAGTCTTTTATATTTTTTAGCGTGTTATTAGGTGTTATTCGGGCTTTTATTTAATATTAAAGGACATTTAAATAATATTTAATCAAAATATATTGTCCATTTACAGATATGACATTGGATCATCTTTTAGGCAACGAGTCCATGAAAAGAAATCTGGTTCTTTTGAAGAAATCATAAGAAAATTATTATTTTTTACATTTACCAATTCGTTTAAATTATAAAGGTTTTTGTCTTTAACTAAGCTAAATAAAGAAAATTGAACATTGGTGAATACATTATAATAATATAATAAATAAATAAAATATATATTTTAGTTTTTAAAAAAATTTATTTATTTATTTATATTTCTGAATAAAGAAAATTTTTATTAAAAAATCATACTTTATCATGGAATACCGTGCATGGTTGATATTTGTATTTGTAATCAGGTTTTCGGCTTCTGTTAGACGAGCAGAGCTCATTTGTCTCATATTCTTCAATAGTTCTGGATCTTTTATAACACAGAAAGTTCAGAGGTACAGAGATAAATAGAACAATAAACGTGTCGCGAAACTGCTTGCTCATTGAACAATAAAGAGTGAAGTAAATGCAAGCATTAACAAGTGTCATCAAATCCATTATATTTCCGAGATTATCATAAATATGAAAAGAAAAACATTCTCCCAGCGTGCCACTTAAAAAAAGTAAAGTTGCCTGAAAAGATAAAATGTATAAACCAATATTAAAATCATCTTAGATTTATCCGTACATATATTTTTATTTAGTTATATATTTTTTTTCATTTTACCGGAAGTTTAATATTTTCTAAATATTTTATTTATCACATACCATAAGTCGAGCGTTTCTTGCTAATATTTGCAAATATTAAATACTCGTGAAAATAAATAAAGAAAGAAACCTTGAAAATAATCATAATATTATTAAGATAAGGGATTTATTTACTATACGCGATATTATATAAATATAAATAAATAAACATTATACATTATGAATTATGTACCAAGGCATTTCAGGATGAGATGAAAAGATAATAATAATATTTTCAAAGCAAGTGTAATAAAGTTGAGCTTTGTTAAAACATTTTAAGCTAGTCCTTATGCTTTCCATAGGAGATAAAAACACAAATGGCATTCAAAATAGTTTAAACGATTTCTGTAGAATAAACTGAGAATCAACAATCTATACCTTTAATATCAATTTTTTCAAAGAGCTTTGCAACTTCATTTTTTGTAATCATACCGATTTTCATGTTACTTTAACTGTTATTTGGTATATGGTATTTTTTAACATAAATTCATTTATCATAACAAATTCCTAGTCAGATCTCAGGCATGTTATTAAGACCCTTTATTAACTGTAGTAATTACTTTTTATATCAGACTGTTGAGAAAAATTCCAAAGAGACCTTAGATAATTTATTTTTTAATTTATTATTTTAATAAATCCTCATATTATTATGGCATGATTTCTTCATGAAATTTCATGTTTACACATGATCCACAAAATCGTATTTTGAATATGAATCAATAATAAGATCTCTTTAAGTTATAATAGACTTACAGAGTTTTAGGGGCTCTTTGGCAATACAATTATATATATATATATATATTTACTGCAAAAAATATTATTTTATATTATTATATTATTTTGTTTTTTCATTAATGTTTTATAAAGAATTTCAACATAATAGAAGAGAAAATGAAGCTCAGTTTCAACTTTGTGCAAATATATAATAATTTTATAAATTATATTTGAAGTTGAGAGGTTCTCAAATGCAGACAGACCCATTTTTATTTTATAACAATATCTGAGACATTAATCCAAGAGAGAAAACCAAAACCAGGGATACTAGATTATCAAAATGGTTTGTGAAATATTTCAGTCAATTGGAGTTTTCTCATCATTGTCGCTAAATCTTTTTCTCATCAACTGGGTATCATAAATAGTTTTTCTGATAGAACGGTTCAGAATTATTTCTCTTTTGAGAGAACCAAGTCTTGTTGAAATTTCAACTTACCAATTACCAACTGTCCTGACAATGAAGGTTTGTAAATCAACTCCCCAAAGACGAAACATTTTCATAGCATTTCACAATAATATTGTATTTTTTCAGTTCTTTTTGTTTCCTATCACGGAGATTTCTTCAATCAAAGGGGACTTTGACGTCTATTACCATGTAACCTCATGTTTTAATTGGTTGGCTCAACGTCTGAACAGACTCTCGTGTCACAGTGAAATCATGACAATCAAAAATGGATTGTCAAGTATTTCAGGTGAATATTATGTTCTGATTTATTTTAATTTTTCTTGAAAATTAGAAAACAATTGTAAAATTACTGATCATTTTAGAGGCACTATTTGACAAACTTTCTACATTTATCAATATGAAAAGTAGTTTTCCATCATCACCAGATTAAACTGACAAAGCAGCCTTCTGGATTAACCTTTTATCTAATTTCCGTTTTGCAAAACAGTCCAATGCCTCCTTCATTTTCAAGAGAATAGTTCACTGCGAATCTTTCTGAGAACATTGTTGTTTCAGTAAGGTAATTTCACTTTTGAGGTAAGAATAACCAGAGTTTTAAAAGTTTATCTCCCAATTCTTGTTTACTTGCTAAAACTTTACATCTGTTACCTGTTTAAGAACCATATTACTAGTATAAAGCATTCAATAATTTACAAAACACTGAAAAATGTCCCTAAATGAACATTGCAGTATTTAGTCATGAATACCATCTAGATAGGATAAAAGGTGGAAGAGAAAGATTTGTAATATCAATAAAATTTTGTACTCTGGCAGAAACCTTCTTTAGGATTTTCATAATTCAAGAAAAAAATCGTTTGCAAATGAATTATCTTCCTAATGGTCTTTAAAACTCTGTAATTCATGGACCTTGCATATCACATGCTTTAGATATGAATATATTTTTCAGGTTATAGAAAGCCGGTAAGACACTTGATCCGTAACTGATAACCACAACCTGTAATCTTTCAGGTCGTAATAAAATACAAGCATTATTGAAACTTTGCAGAACATTCACATTACCTGTTTAATTTTTAAAATAAATAAATTTAAACTGATCAATAATTCTTTAAATATACTTTTAAATTATTGAATTCAATGTTTAATATTAAAACAAAATGAAAATTATAGAAAATCATTCAAAATTATAAAAAAGATACCAAAACATGCTGATACATACAATAGATGCTAAAAGCAAAAAGGTTTAGCACCTAAAAATGTTATCTATGTTGATAAATTGTTACTTTCAATTAATTGTCTTATTTGATCTCCTTTTGACTTCTTTTAGATAAAAATCTTCAATTTTTTAACAAAACGAATTTTAATTTTTTTTAATATTGGAAAAAATTTTTTTAATTTTTAAATTTACATTAAGAATGTTAAGACAAATGAGACAGGACCAGCACTTTGAATGGCAGTCTGGGCAGAGCCCTTTCAGAGCACAAGTCTCTTTGAATTAATCTCCTAGAAAACAACGTATGTAATATTCATCATAAATTGGATGACATCCTTTACAGTAAATTTTGATTGAAGGTTTCAGAGATTGTAATCACTGTCTCATTTCGGCTGAAGAAAAAAGTTTCTATGGAAACGGTTTTAGACAAATTCAGCATTAACTGTCTTTTATTTCCTTTTGGCGCTATCAGATTTCAAGTCCGGATTGGCTAAGCAGAGGAATTAATAATATTTCCCTCTATAAGTTCCGATTTTATTTTTTACTACTAATAATAATTTTCATTAATTTTATTGGTATATTAAATTAAGAATATTATATTTCTGGTCAAAACAAACAAAATACTTTTATAAATTAAAACATGATAAAATGATAAATAATTTGGTTGGCAAGAGAGCAATTACAGATTTCGGAAGAAGAAAAACAAAATACTTTTAAATTATGAATTGTCTGTTTTTATCAAGGACCTGTTGTCATCTTCTAGGAAGCATAAAAATTCCTCGTTCATAAGGCTACTTAGGTGTATATTTGCAAAAAATGTAATAAATCGGATTTCAGGTCAGTATCGTTAGTAAACATCATAACACTCAATACGTTTTGCATATAGCGAAACAAATAGTAATCGGCAGAAATGTCTGGGCTATATGGTGGACGTGACGAATCCCATCAAAGGTTCAATAATCTTTCTTTGGTGAACAGCCAAATCATTATGATTTTCTATTGTTATTAAAAAAAATCAATAATTTTAAGGTTTGCCTATTTTGAGCGTTTTGCTTGAATGCCCATGTTCATTTTTGTCAACCGATTAATGTATAACAGAATTAATTATTTACCTGTTTGACAAATTTCAAAGTATTGATTCCTTGGTATTCCCACCAAATATAACACAACTTTCTTTTCACAATTATCAGCTTAAGACGACGTCTTCAATGCTTCCCCGATTGTCACCATGATCTTTATCGATGAACATTATGTAGCAAATCCAAATGTCATGCTCCCTTATCAGTTGTTTCAAAATTTGGTTATATTTGTTGTGTTTGATAAGCAAATTATAGTCTAATATACCCCATATACATGATATGGCTTTTGATGAATACATATGATACTCAGAGTTTCCTTGCAATGTCTAGCGTTGTTTTGTGACTATCCTCATAGATTAAGTCATGAAATCTAGTGAACAGCCAGACCTTTTCTCATGTTCTGAATTTCTGAATTGACGTTTTTTAATGTATCCTCACCATATACTTAACATATTTTTGCAAGCTTGTCATACCTTTGTTTATTATAACAATGGAAAAAAAATATCAATAAAATTATCATAATGGAAAAATAAAATATGGCTCTTCCGATCTTCCAAATTAAAGCTAACAAATATAAAACGAAACAAAATCATCAATGAAATTGAATTACTATTTGAAATTTGAATCCATGAATTAACTTTCAGTATTATTTAAACAATGATTATTTTATTTAAAATACGGTTAAGTCGAATGTTATATCTTTATGTAAAATCGGTAATTACTTTATTGCCAACTAACTAAATTTTACTTTAAAAATTTTCATGATGATATTAGGCAGTTCAAAGAGTTTTGCCATATTTTCCTATTAAATAGTATATTCTTGCGAAAATTATTTATTTCTTTAGATTTTGTCATTTTCATTTTTATTTAGTTTTTAATTTTTAAAATGGTGTTGTTTTTTTATTGCTCTTTTCTACTTTCACGTGTTTAAACAACTGCAATCAGAAATACTAATCGAGTCTGGATTAAAGCCATTTTTTCCAAGACATCAACCATGCTTAAAAGTCTATCAATATTTGTAGTGACAACTAAATCAACACAAATTAGTGTCGATCTCTTAATACAACTACAGGTATCAATTTAAACAATTTTGCAACCCTTGCATAAAGTCAGACAAAGTTAAATTAATGGATACCACATTCACTAACCGAGAAATAAAGAAATAATTTTAATTTAAAAATAGTCTTATGATAGTTTTCCTGAATAAGACGTGTGGATATTGAAAATGGTGGTTAGATTGTTAGATACCTATTTTATTCTCAAACCTTTTTCAAAATCACTTACAAGCCAAAAGTGTTGTGGCCTCAAATTATAAAAGAACGCGCTTTTAAAATGTTTTGAGTATATTACCCCAAGAAGCTAATGCACATAATATATTGAAACTATGCGCCAAAGATTATTTTCATCATCAATAACCAAAATTAAAATTTCAATTTAGTTTACATGAGAAATATAGATCAATTGTAGTCCTTCGTAAAAATTGAGATATGTAACAATAATTTACCCATTATACTCTCCTGGTCATTTTCACTATGATAATCATTATTTCCAAATTCTATTTCATTTCTTTAGAAAACAGTTAAGACCTATGTCATTAATATTAGACCATTTAGGAAACCACTGTCTCCAGTAACTGGAACTCATGTTCCAAATTTTTTTTGATTTGGAAATAATTTTAATTGAACTTGTTTATGCTATTAAATGCCCCGAAAAGAAATCTGTGATTTGCAAGTACCATCTTAATCACACTTATTTGATATTAAATTAGTTTCTTATAAATAAAACTAGATTTAATTACTAGATGGATATCTAATAAATTATTTGTTTAAATAATATCATTACTAGATACATCTCCAAATTACTCAACGAAAGACTCGTGAGTTATGATATGAAATTTACCTCACCCACCTTATACCCCTGACATCTCGTCATTAGATTATTATCTTTTTAGATTAGATTTTTGTCAATAGTGAAGGTGAATACATAATTAGTTGATATTATTATGTTTGAGAGTGCTGATATAGATTCACTTTTCATCTCCAGTACTTATGCGATGCAAGAATGATTTTTATTATTCTTTTCGACCAAAATGTGCAAATGGTTGTCACAGCTATTTATTTTTTCGGAATATGATAAGGCAGTCATTTTTCTTTATTCTGAATCTTTCCCATATCACTCAAAAGTTTTGAAATACCTTCTTGAGTAACATTCAATGATACAGCTAATTGTATTTGAGATTGAAAAAAATACTTGCAAATCATGGTCTTCAAATTTTTTTGGCTAGTGTCCGTAGTTATCAAAGTTACCGTCTTTGAATTGGTTATGCCAGTTCCAACAAGCTCTTTCGGCTAAAGCATGACTGCCATAAGCCCCTATCGTTTATTTTTACGCATCACTTTTTTAAATGAAATAGGAAAAACAATGCTTCTTGCATATGTTGTTTTTCAGGTACAAATTCTGACATCTAAAATGAAAATCCTTAAATTATTTTAAAACTGGTTTACAAATTCTTACATTATTATAGATAGCGCTTAAAATGCATATTATTTAAACAACAATATAACTTACATTATTTAAATTATAACTTATAAAAAGTATAAAAAAATTAAAACGGCAAAATCAAGGTTGTAAACCTAATATTTTGTATTAAATTTATGTTAACTTAAGACATTGATTTTTTATCAATGTCTTCCATTTTGAGTACCTAAAATTTTAAAAATGTTATGTATAAATTTTTAGTATTAAAATTGTCTAGAATGACAATTGAAGTACGCATTAATCTTTATTTTGTTTTATTGAATAAAGTTATTATAACTAGAATAAATCTTTTGTTTTACTAAATATATTGAATTATTTATGTGGATTTAAAATTTATCTTTTGCCATTCTGCTGAGACCATTTAATCAATATTGTTCGAAAATTTAATTTGTGAGTTATCTTTTAAAGACTCAAACTAAATTATTCATGACTTTTCCACGACTCGTTCACAGATCTGTTCTCGATTTGATAAGTAATAAAATTTAAATATTGAAAATCTGCCTTGAATTATGGAAGAAATTGATCGAGAATAATTAGATCAAAATTATGGAAATAGACGAAGATTGGAAAACTTTAAGAGACTTCTCTTGAACAGTCTGAACAAAATTAATATTTATTTCTTATTTTTCATATTATTATCTTTTGAGTTATTTTGACAGATCCTGAACAAATTAACGTACAAATTTATTCAATTAAAATGATCATAAAATTAAATTATTTATTTATTCAATTTATTTTCTGTGGATTTTATAATTAAAAAAAATTTTTCTCCAATAATATTCATTCAAAGAATTTTTTAAATTTAAATTTTTTATTAATTTTTATTAATAAATAATTTATTATTTTCTCTTTTTTTCGCTTTATTTTTTCAAAATATCTTTTCGTAAGAAGATCAAATGATTAATGTTAAAATAAATGTTAAGAAATATAAAATTAATAAATTTTTTAACAATATCTGAAAAAGGAGAAATATGTTGATTTTTCTTTTATTAATGAAGAAAAAATTATAAAAATAAAGATTAAATTACATTTTTTTAAAAAACATTTCCGTTAAGTAGCTTTACAATTTTAAAGTGTAATAAATCTTTGAATATTTAGTTTTGTTTTACTGAACTATGTATGCTATGTGTAGGTTGATATGTAATATTTAAAATTGTAATACAATTATTATATTTTGAATTAAACATCGATATCGGGCTGTGACAGATTTAGTTTTGAAGAGCTGTTCAAAATCTTTGAATTATAAATTAAACTCACCCATAACAATTCAACGACTATGGAAACGGGAAATGAATAAATCATGATTCATCAAGTAGACCAAATCTACGCAAAATGCAAAAATTTCCTCAAAACTGGGAGTATCCCGACAGGAGAAAAAGTGAGCGTCAAACTAGCATAAGTGTAAAAAATTTTGATGAAAAGATTAATCAACTGCTACACGCATCACTTAGACTGTTGTCGAATGAATGTAATGCTTCACATGAAACAGTCCGTAAAGTTATGAAGACATTTCTGGATTGGTCAGGTAGTTGACAGAAAATGCTTTTGACAGACGAGTTGAGTTTTGTGAGGAATTCTTCACTCAAACTGACAGAATTGCAAATCTTTGTAATCTTGATTTGTGGAGTGACGAGGCTAAATTTTATATCGACAGCAAGGTATAATAATTTTTGGTTACATAAAGTTGTAAAGCTACTTAATTGAAACCCCGTAAATTAAAATAATTATTATATTACTTTTATCTTATCTTCCAAACCCAAAAAACTAGCTTGTAAAAACACAATCGAGAAATCGTACAACATTCCATAAACAATATTCACATAAAATGATTCTGTTCCGATCGTTTCTCAATCAGCTTAACTCACAAGTCAGCTTGCATGTTGTCTGCTCTTCAACATAGCGACCAGTTTAATGAAATTGTGGCTTTAAATTATATCTTATTATTATTCATTATTAAATAAAAATATACTCCACAGTATAAAAAATTGTTACACGAAATATAAATGCATCATTTAAAAAGTTCTGGTTTTCGTTTTTTTTCTGTTTTTATGTCTTCTAAAAACCGAATTGATTTAATTGCCAACCCAATATGTTACATATTTTAAAAATATTTACCATTATCTTAAAAAAAAAGAAAGATGTTATTATATTTCCATAATTCTCATTACAATAAACTGGAAATATTTTTATTGTATTTGACAGATTTGTTCAGAAAACGATTTCAAAAAAATATTCCGTTTCTTGTAAAATTTTCCAAATTAAAAAAGATAATCAACAGAAATAAACAAAATAATCATATTTGTTCATTTAAACAAAATATGTTATTTCAAAAGCAAAAAATAGAAATTAATTTTTACTAATTTCTTTTCTAAGAAGGATTTTCTACACAATCGTTCATCAAAATTGATATTGTCAATAATTATAGGAGATTCTGAACGGAAAATAATTACAGTTATAATTCTTTCAGAGATCTCAAATATGAAAGTATAAAAGATCAAGACAGTCTATGACGACTGAAAAGCTTTATAATGAAAATGTTAATTTTTCTTTTATTTAACATTCGTTTGAACAATTCTTCTTCAATTAATATGAGCTGATTTTCCTAATTTTTAATAATAATCGTCTTCTTTTTTTTTAAATAAAAAAAATACAGTCCATTTTTTCTGGTAATAAAAAGAAATATTTTCATTTCTTTTATCTTCTGTAACTAAACATAGAAACCCAATACATCTTGCTGACTCTAAGATTAGGAAAAGATTATAAAGTTTCATCTGAATCAAATTAACAACGCAAATATATATTTTGAAAATATTCATCGAAATTAAGGAAATATTATTTATATATTCCTATTTCATTTATTTTCCTTTGAATTTCGATTTATCGACACACTGGAAAATTGCCTTTTGCAATTATATTATTATTATCATAATTTTTATTTTTTTGAGAATAATTCATTATTTCCTTATTGGATATGATCAACAGATTTCCCTTAATTTAGTCTAGCATTATTCCGAATCGTGGAATAAATCATCAATGAGATTAAAAAATTGTGAGAAAAAATGAATAGAAAATCATAAATCTCCGTTATGAAAAAAATTTCCATTTTTCCATTATTTCTCTGTCAAAAAGTAATCATAAAATATTATATATTATTATTTAATAATGGTCAATATAACTAACCCTAGTTGGTTTGTGCTGAATTTTAATTACAAAAAAAACAGTCCAGTTGCAAATATTTTAATAAACAAATAGAAAAAAAATATTTGTTTAAATTAAAAAAAATTATTTAAATTGAAAATAAAAAATAAAATCACATTATTTATCATTTGAACCCTTTCGAACATGTGAGGATGATTGCATTAATGTTGACATTAAAAAATAGAAAAATATTTTCAACATTGTTTTGATATTTTTTTTCGAAAAATAGATAAAAAGAAATTTTTTTTTAAATCTGAAATCATTCATTCGAATTTATTCAATTTTCCATTACAATAAACTTTAGAAATAAATGATTACAGGATACATATGATGGGGACTGAATAGTGAAAGAATTCTCTAATTTATATATCCTCTGGATAGATATAAAAGTAAAATAGAAACCTTATTAATTAATCAATAATAATAATTTATTAGATAATATTATTAATTATTATATATTATCAGGATTATCAAGCCTTGAGATTTTTACAAATAATAACAAGATTTTCAATTATTATTTATATTTTGTATAAATACTCTAAAAATTATCGACTTTAAGTTTGCATTAGGCTGGTGTGACACTTGACACATGTGGTATAAAACCTTTGTTACTGTGTAAAAACAAACTAACACCAATCTTTTTTTAAGAGTCAAACCACAGGGTATAAACCTCACTTAACAGGTTACAAACAAACAATTATAGTCAAACCTCTAATTTTAAATTCCTAAGGGTGTGTCACGCACTATTTCTGGTCAGCCACAATTTAAAAATTACCAAGAAAAAAAATATTGAGTTGACAAGAAAGTAATTGCCGATTTTTTTGAAGAAACAAAAAATAACAATACATGAATTGCCGGTTAATATCAAGGATCTGTTGCCATCTTACAGGAATCATAAAAATTCCAAGTTCATATAACGTCTTTGGTTTATTTGCAATCAACTGCAGCAAGTCGGATTTGACGTCATCATCATTGGTAAAAATTTTACCATTCAAGACGTTTTGCATGGATCGAAATAAATGGTAATCGGAATGACCTATGTCTGAGCTAAATGGTTGATGTGGCTATACGTTCCAGCCAATGTACAATCATTTTTGCGGAGTGACCAAACAAGTAAGTTGTTTTGCCTTATCATAATTCAAATATCTCGAATTATTATTTTCTATTATATTAAGGATTTATTGATATAAAAACAAACTGGTAGCTATCGAGTTTTTATAAGTATTATGTGGGCCGGAAAGTAACATAAAATTCATAAAAATAAAATTTGATTATATTTTTATTTTTAATCACTCCCTATTATTTTTAATCATCACCTTTTTCCATCTACTATGAAACTTTTCAGATCCGGGTCGATAAAAATCAATTGGCTTTCGAGAGAAATATTTTGATAGAGCATTTTGAATATTTTTCAAATTTTAAACGTTCCCACTTAGAAAATTTTGTAGCAATTGGAATAAATGGAATTCCGATGGTACAATGTCAGGCGAGCATGGTGGATAAGGCAGAACCTCCCACCCAAATTCATCAATTTTGTCAAGGGTTCGTCTTGCACAATGCAATCTTACATTGTCGTTTTGCAGAATAACTCATATTTTGTTGATAATCGCTGGACATTTTTTGAGTAAAGATTGATTTACTATATCTAATTGTTCACTGTAAAGGTCTGCATTCACCGTTTGTCCTCGTTCCAGTAGTTCAAAGTGTGTTTGATATTTCCTCGACAGTCTGATACTTATTTGCTCTACGTTCGCCCTTAAGATGTCATTATCCTTCCTGATCGATACGAATCCGAAACATTTAAATTACCGAATCTACTCTTGCGAAGTGCCAATGACTTTTTGGATAGGCATTTCAAAAGTTTTTCGTTTCAACTGTTGCGCTGCTGCCCTTATTAAATTCAAACATCATACAATGCCGGATATGCATCTCTTCTGGTATTTGATAAGTCGTTAAAAGCGAAACTACAAATAAAGTCTAAGAATCAATATCTTATAAGGAAATATGTTACATTAACTTTATAATTTATTTAGATTGATTTTAAAATTACCAATCAAGTGATAAATATAATGAAGTGTTTAAACAAAAAACGACATTATTTACCGGTCCACCTAATATTACTTGAATTATGAAGATACAAATGAAGAGAAATATAATTATTTTTTTAATATCAATAATTTTCAGGAAAGCATGGTATATTATTGAAGAAATTATCTCTGCTTTTGTAGGAAAATTTTTCATTTATTTTTGAAAAATATTTTTGCCTCGTTATATTATATATTTTACATACAAATAAAAATACAAAAATGGAAGATATGCTTGAAGAAAATTCATGCAGACTCGAAAATATTCTGTGAAATCCGGATTTTTAAAAAATATTTTTATTTAAAATTATCAAAAATTTACATAAAATATTTTTAACGTCTTTTAATCAGAAATTTTCTGGATAATAAAAAATATTATTATAAAAAATTTAAATTGAATATCTTTTTTCATCTTTAACAATTTAAGGGTTGTGGGAAATAAGATCACTTTGAAAATTTCTTAAAATATAAACAAAAATCAGTAGGGATCATTCATTGAAGAATATTTCTTGAAGAAAACCTTATTTAAGAATATTTATGTAAATATATAATAATCAAGAAAAGAAATCAAAAGACATAAATGTTCTTGACAGATACAGTTATAATTTATAAAAATAAATAATATTATTTTCTAGAAACCATGTAAATAAATTGATCGCTGCTTAATGATTTTAAATAAACATAAAGACCTGAAAAGGTTATAAAAACATGTAAGTATGCATTTGGGAAAGTTTTGGGAATCTGTCACTAGACTAAATCAAACAAAATCAAAAATCAATTATATTTTTTCAAAGTAACCGCCTTTAGAGTCAATAAAGTCTATTATGCAAAAGAACCAATTTCCGGAGAACATTTTTCGTTCAGAAGTTGGCCATAGAGACCGGCTGTTCTGATGATTAGAAAATAAATAATGATTGATAATATATCATAATAATTTCTCTTGTTGCACAATTCAAATATCTTCAAATTTTGTTTATGACAATTCGAAGGTTCTAGAGCTGGAAGCTCGTCCCATTCGCCCTGTACAAGGAACTGAAGGAAAATTAACGTCAGCTAATTGCTGCTGGAGGAAAATGAATTAATTAAGATTGATAGGTTAAGCCGTATTTCAATCCAGGTTGCAGTTTAGTAGGCAATTTAAATTAATAAGGATTTCAACCCATTAAGATAAAAATGAAAATGGGAAACATTTTTCCCAAGAAAATTTATTATTATTGTTATTTATTTGATGTATCAAAATCAACCTGACTCTGATACTATTAGTTTGTGTAAATAAGCAAAGATCAGTAAAGTAATAACGTGAATTTATATCATAATACAATGACAAGACAATTAAAATAACAATGATATCGATCATGAAGTCATCAACAGAATGTTCAGATAACACTGATTTCAATCACCAAATTGTCAAATGATCACATTTTTATTATTACTTAGTAAATAACAGATAACTGTTAAAAATTATCAAAATAAAGAATCAACGAAAAATAATCATTAAATTAAGTTCTTTAAAGATTATTAATACTTGATAGATAAAGGTTCCTTTCATTTCCCCGGGTTATTAGCTGGCCCCTTTCTGTTCAATCAGAAATAGTCCTCTGATGGAGAAACTGAACATAATCCTGGCATATTTTATAAATAAAAATATCTTCGCTGGTTCAAACTTTATTAAGTAAGCTTCAGTAAGTTCAATCTGCAATAAGTAATCTTTATTGGTTCAATTTTACTGATAAAATTGGTAATATTTCGTACTCTTGTCTTGTTTAGCTGATAAAATTCAAATTAGTACTCTGATTTAAATTCATGGGACAATTTTATTTGCCAATCCCTTTGGTTTTATAGCAAATTGTGGATTGTTTGCTTTTGGAAAATATTCTTTGTTATTTATAATATTTGTTACTTTTAAATTACTATTCATTGTTTTTGAATTTATAATGACTGATTTTTTCCACAATATGAGGGAAAATATTTCCCCAAAATTAATTACTTATTATTCTTGGAATTATATTATTATTATTATTATTATTATGATTATTATTATTAATTAGACAAATTATATATTTTTATTGATTCATAT